>JAQQZR010000002.1:3588619-3599444 GCA_030068235.1 Notoglanidium macrostoma | reverse complement strand
TGGGACTGGCAAGTCATAAATCCCAAACCTCCTTCACTGGGACTGGCAAGTCATAAATCCCAAACCTCCTTCACTGGGACTGGCAAGTCATAAAGGCCACACCACCTTAAATGGGACTAGCAAGTCATAAAGGTGAAGCCTCCTTCACTAGGATTGACAGGCACCGAGACCACACCTCCTTTACTAGAACAGACCGGAATAAAGTTTTTATCACACTCAATGAGCATACGTAATACATTGACAATTAAAAGATTCTTTCTCGAGGTGACAAACAACAACAAGATGTGGATAGTGATTGGTCACCGCTACCTTTTCATCCTCAATGATGACTGGCTAGCAGATTGTATTTGTAAGGTAGGTTATTTTGATGATTACTTTTTAATAATCAAATATCACATAATCTCTACTATGTATATAGCTTTAAAAATTAAGCTAGTTTTCCATTTACCTAGCAGGCATTACACAAAATTTTGGCTTTAATGTAAATCCCTTAAAGTTTTATAATTCAATAGCGTCTTTCCTAAATGAGGTGAGTGTAACCTCTCCATCAGTGTGTCATGCCAATTTGTTTGAGCAGACATCAACAAACTCATGGTTTGTTTGTTTCCTATGGCGTCCCTGATGAATATTCACATATTTTCTTATAACAGTAGGTGTTCCTTTAGTGTTTACAGGCTGCCCATCAGGGGCACAGCAGGAAGCAAGCCTGTAGATTTTGCTAACATACCTGGAACTGAGTTGCATCAAAAATCCATTCATCTGCTATTGATTTGACACATTCTGCTGTCTGGCATCAAGTCTATATGACTCCAAAAGTCCCTGCTTAGCTAAGATCCACATTGGCTGTTCTTGCTGTGATCATGAGATCTGGATTCTTAGTTGAGGAGTTAACGGTTCTGTGGAGATTACACATACTACAGGCACAGCCTGTTCGAGAAACTCATGCTTGCAGAGGAAGCTGATGTAAGGAATAAAACACTTAGGCACAAGTTGTTATAGGAAAATAATCAAAGACGGGCTTGTGTGATGTGCGATCAGCAAAGAGCTGATTAGTTTCCAATAACAACATATCCTTAATGAACTGTTGTCCCCTCACTAGCCTCTCTTTTTTTTTTCTCACCAAGACTTTTCTAAGATCCATCTGGCGTACGAGTGCCTTTGGAAGTTGTTACTATAGAAGTGATAACGTATTAAAGCAAGCTCATTAATATAAAGCTGCAATTTGTCTTGTAACAGCCTACTCCCATCTCGCGTACAGTGTTCCCGACTCATGATGTTCAGCAGCACTTCTGACAAACCGTAAAGCCTCCGTCACTGGCACTGTCAGCCACAGAGAAGAAAGGAACGGAGAGTGAGAAAGAGATGCTTTCTGACTGATAAACACAGTTTTTAATTGCTGCAGCTGCTTCGTAAATATTGAGTCTGGTGCACTGATTGAAACTGGCAAGTCTGTACAACCCAACAGCGTGTTATCAAAAAAAACATGATATCTTGTATACCGGAACAGTTAATAATGATGAAATCATTGGAAACATAAAAATAAGAATAAGGACCTGAAATATTTTTGTCACTATCACTTGAGCTCTGCATCAAAGCAATATCACTTTGCTAAATCCTACCAAATGTATTTGAGCTCCAAAACTGGGTTTGGGGAATAATAATAATCCAGACATACTGTAGAACTCTACACACATTGTGCAGTTTTGCTGTCAAATCTTTACAACTCCAAAAGTCCCCGCTTAGGTAATATCCACTTTGGCTGTTCCTGACGTGATTGTAAGATCCGTACTCACAGCTGAGGACTTAACGGTTCTGTTGAGATTACACAGCCTGCTCGAAGAACTCAAGCTCGCAGAGGTTATTGAGCAGGCATTAGAGCTAGAAGCTGAAATGTGAGAATATTTTTGCCCTTTCACAGTTCTCTGGAGCTGGAAACATGCAACATGGACACACTTATAGGCATCTGAGCCAAATCAAGCTCAGAAAGATGAAGGGTCCAATATAAGGCTTTCGGTGTCGAGCTCAAGATTTTTTAATAGCTTGGACATGACAATCATACATTTAATGATGTTTCCTAGTACTAACATTACTTCAAATGAGAAAAAATCTCATTGTATTAATCAAATCTCCCAGGATAACCCCAATCAGCATAGGGTCTCAGGTGACCAATGTCTGTAAGGGCTGTATTCTGAGTCAGAGACTTATGCAGGTAGTAAATATGTATGTGGGCAAATTTGTATATATTCAGAGTCCAATTATGCAAATCAGTCTTCTCTGAGCCCCACTCAGATTATTCGAATAACCTGCATGTAGATTTTACTTCCTTTAACAGGAATGTCCGAGACAGAGCTTTTCAATAGCACCTAGACCATTGCCTTTAAACACAGGCACTTGCCTTCAAGCCCTACAAAAAAATCAGCGATAGAAAATGCAGACTGAATAAGGACATAGCTTTTGGTCACTGTCAAGTTTAACATGACGTAACATAAAAGCAAGACACAATTTTAAACATGAAAAATTCAACACTATTAAATAACAAAATAATATATTGTTGCATGAATCACAATAATGTAATGATCACATTATTCACAGTAAAAGTTTGATTTAAAAATATGGCTTCCACCTTATTTATTCAACAGTTTATAAACTAGCACTTGATCCTGCACAATTATTATTATTATTTTCATTTTATTCTGTTATTCATGTGCACGACTTTCTTCAGTGTCCTCCATGTGAGGGAAAAAAAGGGTTTCGTACACTTTAATAGGACAGTACTATAGAATTAATAATTAATATCATATTTTTGTATTTAATATTGGCCTCAAATGGCATTTCTTACTTTTTCAGCATGTTTATAAGTACAAAAGATATATTTCAATGTGACACATTGTGGTTACATCAAACTGTCAGTCAATGGGGCTGGACTTAATCCTGCTCCGCGGTCACACCAATATCAAGCGAGTCCATGGTCAGAATTACACATAGCTGATTCACGCCTCCATTTCTCTCAAACTTCACCCTCTGTGCACAACTCTTGCAGAACTCCTGACGTGCTTAATTCGAGAGTTGCATTGGAGGTCTGAAGCCTGATTTTAGTGCTAAATCCTCACTACTTTCTTTTAACTCAATTCTGAATTCAACCCTTGGTGTCTGTACCCTTAGTGTCTGTATTGCTTGTTGTTTGTTTACTTACGGTCAGGGTGCTCATAAGCCAGCCAGTGGTGTTTCATATTGTGGTACTCAAACTTGCTGTCCATGGAGCTGCACTGCTCGGCCCTGTAGTCCTGATATGGGTCTTCACACTCATGAGTGTTACACACCCGGAACTGGTAGTTGGAGCCTGAGCAGGTGCGCCCACCATTAGCAGGACTGCAGAAGATGGAAGAAGTAAAACAGATAATAATAAGTCTTAAAATAATTGGCTCCAGCTTCCCTGCGACCCCGACGGATAAGCGGTAGAGATAATGGCTGGCTGGATGGATGGATGGATAATAATTACCATAACTATCTTGACAAAAACATACTCACATAAAATTGTAAAACCAATTTACAGGAAAACACAAAATATCAAATTAAACATGTTTGAAATGAAATACTTTTATTTAACAATTCTGAGGCTAGTTTGTCGGTTGGTGCGGTATTCACAATCTGGGCAATTGCCCAGGGTGCCAGACCACTAGGGGGAAGCAACACCCTGAGTCTATGTATCACCTACTGGCATACTTACGTACATCTACTTGGAAAATGTTAGCGTACCCAAATATTAGCGTTGGCTTGCGCTTATTGTTAACTGTGCCCATAACCATGGCATCAGGAGAGAGGTGGGTTTTTTTTGTGTCTCAAACTTGTAAAGAACTATCTACAATCCACAATGTCACAAAATTATTTCAGTTGCACATCAAATCTTTTGCAAATTGGAATACTCAAAGATAACTGAAGAGTTCCTAGCAGCCAAAACAAGAAACGTCAACTGTTTTATTTCATTACACCTGTCTTAAGTCAAAAATATGGGTCAATCTGTGATAAATTGGCATTTTCTTCCCTCAAGAGTTTGAACATTGGTCAGCATATTCCTATTTTGCCCAGAGCACTGGATTGTCTTCCCCTGGCCCAGCCTGTCAAATAAGGAATTACCCCAGTACATCCAATCCTGTCCGGATAGTGCTTAAGAAGTTCATTAGAAAATAATGTCTTGGATGCCACTGAAGATCCCATTAAGTATAAAAAAAATATAATAATAAAGTCATTGATGTTGAATTCTTCCTTTAAGATTTGCATGCCCACACACACATACCGTGGATTGTCACAAGCGCGTGTTCGAAACTGTAGTCCTCTGCCGCAGGGCCGATTGCAGGCACCGTACTCACTCCACATGCCCCAGTTCCCATCTCGCTTTATGATGTCTGGAGTCAGCCACACACAGTGTCCTTTAAAGCAGTGCTGAGACCGAGAGACACGAAGACAGAGAAACGCAAAATGAACACAAAAATACTGTTTGTGTGATAAGAGAACCGTATTTTGCTGAAATATATTTGAGTAAAAGGCGAGTGCTAGCACCTTGCCGTCCCCACAAATCGTGCCATCAATCGGTGGTCCTTTTTTGGTCTTGCAGAAAAAGGGATTGTCTGGATGAGCACACCACAGCTGCTTACATGGGTCAAAGGGGCGATACTGAGGGAGAAGCACATGCAAGATTATTAACACACTAACTCGGGGATAATGATATAGTCAGATGAATTTGAGTTGACTGATAAGCCTGTCAATGTGGACGCATCGCTTCGTTTCAGAGACAAAGTAACAGATAATACGACAGCAACACTTTAAGGCAATCGGTCATAATATGATAAAATCATCAATGGCCTTTTTCTTATCTTATCCTAGATTTATGAGATTTACAGCTACAGTAACTCTTTAAAACACATCCACTCAAGATGCTTTAATTGATCATTTTTATTAAGATTTTATTCTCTTCTATAAGAAAACTATGAAATGTAATTAAGTTTGAGTTCACAGGAAGGCTATGGTAACCCCATTAAGCACTCTTTATAAACACGGAGAGCAGAAACGCATCTCAAAATGCACAACCTGCCAAACTACAACAAGAGAAGACCACATCAGGCTCTACACCTGTCAGCCAAGGACAGAAATGTGAGGCTACAGTGGGCACAGGCTCACCGAAACTGAACAGATGCTTTCCCAAACGTTAACTGTCCTGTTTCGCACAATGCTGTGTATACTTTAAAGACCGCTGTGCACAAAAATAACAGTGATCCTTAAAGAGTTACTGTCTGAGTTCACAATACGTAATAATATACAACAAGCTGTTTCATGCAAAACAAAACAAAGCAATGAAGAATAAAAAACACATTTTCAGTCATGGCAATTCCGACAGAGTTAGACCAACACCACAGTGATTTCACGAATGTTAGCTAGCAATGCCACATGACCACCACTAAGGTTTAGACATGAGTGAGAGCAAAAATAGATCAATGAATAAAAAACAAATTATTATTGTTTTCTTCTGGACCTGTTGAAAGGGTTTGTCTTGGCTTTTTTGGTAAGTTAGTCTACAGCATGTAGAAAATGTTCAACATTTCTTAGTAAAAGGACAAACTATTTATTTTTTTTGTCTTATTAATTCCAAGAGAGAAAAGAAAAGAGATTTATAGATGTTCGGCGTGATTACAGGATATGTCTTTTTATGTGGCTGTTAATGGTTAATTATAACCAGGCCATAATGATATACTAATAAATAAAATTGTAAACTACAAATTTCTGAGATTATGAAATAAAAATAAAAATAACTGCTTAATTAATGTTTTACATAATATAGCACATATATGCGTTTTAAAAATATTTTTTTAAATGTCGATCAAACATCATATATAATGAATTCATTATATAAAATATACTTACAAGTGAAGTTTTTAAAGTGAGACTAAATTCATTTTTATAGCACAATGTGCAAAATTATACAAAGAAATTAAATTTAATAAAAACTAAACACAAAAACTAATAACATATTTCACACACACACACACACACACACATATATATATTTATATATACATATATATATATACTAAAAGAAAATTTGTGTTTAAATTTTTACGTAAAGTATGATCAAAGTCTCCTTTCCCGCATTTCATGTTAATATATTTTAGCATTATTTTTTCTTTAAGTACATAAATATGTTCTACATTTAGAAGGCAACATAATTCTTGGGTTTGTTTTTTTTGGTTTGTTTTGGATTTTTCCCTGATTTTCTCCCTAATTTGGTCATGTTCAGCTCTCTCCTGTCACAAGGCATCTACCAACCAGGAAGGGCGAGACTGTCACATGCTTCCTCCTTCCTTCACTGCAACGCCACGGGCACGCACTCGGTAACACACTCGGAGGACAGTGCTATCCACCCTTTGTATTCATGAGCTCACAGACGCCCATGATTGGCTAATGTCGATGTGATTGACGGGAGGCAGAAAGTATGCCCCTACTGAGAGGCCAATTTTGCTCTCTTGAGCTCCCGGCCAAGGAGAGCTATGGCACCACTGGAATTCAAACTTGCAATCTCCGAATCGGAGCCCAGGCAACATAAATTTTAGTAAATTTTATATACAAGGTGCATCTAATTTTTACTGGGGAGTCTTCAGCGTAGCTTTGGGGACATGGCTTTTTCAGAGAACATTAAAAGCAGGAATCGTATTTGGTTCAATTCTAAGACAGCTACTTTCAGCAAACCACAAAAAACATTGAATAAGTTTTTAACTTTAGCATCAGTAATGAATTTCATGTCTGTGCATCACCAGTCAGTAAGAGATTAATTAAATACAACAAGTTCTGAAGATGATGGAGAGAAAACGTATGCAGGGTAAAGACAATGATAAATGGACTGTGTATAAATTGGCTACTTGATATTTTGGTTTATTCTAAACAGTGTGAGTAATATACTAAGCAAATGTTTGGAGTCAGCTTGGTGCAATGTGACAGAAATAATACATCAACAACTCAAAAGATGTAATGGGATAATGACTGGAAGTGACGAAAGGAAGCGTGGTCATGTGGCTGGTCGATGCCTTCCCTTACCTGCGCTCCTGATGGCCCCACCTTTTGCAGCTAAGGGAACGGTTTGACAAGAGAGTAAAGCACAGTCCATGCAGAAGTGTGCACTGCCTGAGAACACTTATTAAGAAAGAAAAAAAGCCTACAAATGAAAGCTGCATCTGGCTGTCTTGAATTAACTCAAACCCTATCCTAAAAATATAATTTATAGCACAACACTATTGAATTCTTAATTCAGAATTGATTTAATTTTCTATAACAGCAACTTCTGGCTATAATTCAAATCACAGGTTTATATTAAAGCACACTTTCTATTACGGTATCGTTTCTATAGCAACAACTTAGACAGGCTGTGTATGTAAAATTACAGATTAACAAATGTACGTAATCATTGATATGGTTTGTAAGGAGATGTTTATACCAATCAGCCATAACATTATCACCACCTGTTTAATATTGTGTAGATCCCCCTTGTGACGCCAAAATAGCTCTGACCCTTCGAAACGTGGACTCCACAAGACCTCTGAAGGTGTGCTATCTGGCACCAAGATAGATCTGGCAGCAGAACCTTAAGTTCTGTAAATTGTTAGGTGGGGCCTCAATCGATCGGATTTGTTTGTCCAGCACATCCAACAGATGCTTGATCGGATTGAGATCTGGGCAATTTGGAGGCCAGGTCAACACATTAACCTCCTTATCATGTTCCTCAAACCATTCCTGAACAATTTTTGCATGTTTCAGGGCACATTATCCCGCTGAAAGAGGTCATTGACATGAATATTCTTCCCATGAAGGGGTGTATTTGGTCTGCAACAATGTTTAGGTAGGTGGTACATGTCAAAAAACATCCCCATGAATGCCAGGACCCAAGGTTTCCCAGCAGAACATTGCCCAGAGCATCACACTGCCTTCAACTGCTTGCCTTCTTCCCATAGTGCATCCTGGTGCCATCTCTTCCACAGGTAACTGAAGCACACGCACCCAGCTGTCCACATGGTGTAAAAGAAAATGTGATTCAGCAGACCGTCCAACTTCTTCCATTGCTCCACATGCGCATTGTAGGCTCTTTCGATGGTTGACAGGGGTCAGCATGGGCACTCTGACCGGTCTACATCTATGCAGCTCCATAAACATCAAGCTGCTATGCACTGTATGTTCTGACACCTTTCTATCATAGCCAGAATGATCTTTTTCAGCAGTTTGTGCTACAGTAGCTCTTCTGTGGGATTGGACAAGACATCAATGAGCCTCGAGCACCCATGACCCTGTCACCGGTTCACTGGTTGTTCTTCCTTGGACCACTTTTGGTAGGTACTAACCACTGCATACTGGGAACACCCCAGAAATGTTACATACTGCATACTGCATACTGGGAGCACCCCAGCAAAACCTGCTGTTTTGGAGATGCTTTGACCCAGTCACATTTTCCACTTGAGCCATCACAATTTCACCCTTCTAAACGCTGCTCAGGAACTTCTGCTTGCCCATTTTTCCTGCCACACATCAACTTTGAGTAATGACTGGTCACTTGCTGCGTAATATTTCCTATCTCTTGACAGGTACCTTTATAACAAGATAATCAATGTTTTTTACTTCACCTGCCAGTGGCTTTAATGTTATGGCTGATCATTGTATATAACACTTAAGGAAGGAGTCTCCAGTGCTGATGCCTTGTAAGAATCAGAGGTAAAACTGTAACTTTAAGTTTTACAATATGGGAAAGTCGCCATGGCAACAAGCTGCATATTTTGCCTTATTAACTTCAAGAGCGTGAAGGAAACGACTGTCTATAGCTGCTGTAATGTATTTAATAACAGGGACTAACTTGTTCGGTGGATGTTCGACAACATGGAGTTGTCAGCTATAAATATATGCTAGAAATGTAACCATAAGCGGATAGAAAGTATGATATGTCATTTATTAATAAATAATAAATTGTTGTTGGTAAATGGCTGTGGTATAAGAGTAATGAAACATTTCAAGATGTGCTGTTATATGAAATTAATCAACTTGGGGTTGGTAACATTAACTCCTCTTCACAACAAGTCACATCACACCACCCTGTTGTTGATTATTTTCCTTTATGAGCATGACATCAAGTGGTTTACTTCTCAGTAATAACTAGTATCTGTACTGAGTATAAATATATGAGTTCCTGGATCATTGTCTGTTTTGTTGGCTTGTTAGTCTCAGTCTCAGAGGCTCTCAGTATAATGCATTATAAGTGGCAGCATGTATAACCTCGCAGTGAGATCAGTCTATGATCGTTCTACCATGAACCATGACTGACTCGGAATGAAAAGCCTATCATGATCAGACGATGATTGTGGAGTTATACATGCTCACAGCAGTCCTAAGACGCCGTAGCAGCACTCCATAATGCATTGTAGTTTGGGGGCAAGATTGTATTGTATGTGTGTTTGTGTCTGTGTGTGTGTAATGGGGCACTCACCGCTGTGCACATCATGTATCCGGCACCGAAGTCAAAGCGACACTGTTCATTCATGGAGTAATGCAGGCCTGGCAGCTGGGGCAATTCCTCCCATGTGTGCTCGAATGGATCGTCCCTCAGGCAGTCATATGAGCTACATACAGGAAAATACAAAATAAAATAAAACAAACACAATAATATTAAATTCATACTTATACATGACTAGTTGTTTCTATGCAGTATGGTAAGTCCTCTTGTTGCCTTGTAATGTTTGTGTGTGTGTGTGGTGGTGGGGGGGGCATGTGTGTACGTAGAAAAGCTCACCATAAGTAGCAACCACATTGCTGCAGTCATTTCTGCAGTGACGGAAACTAACTGTGCAACTGTATGGGTGTGTGTGTGTGTGCATGTGTGTCAGTGAGTGTAAAGATCACTTTAAGTAGAGGCCCAGCCCCCTCTGACTAGAGTAATCAGTGTGTATAACTCTGTGTATGTGTGTGTGTGTGCGTGTGTGTGTGTGTGTGTGTGCTCACTGTAAATAGCGGCCCAGTTCCTGTTGGCTACAGCGAGACCAGTGGAATCTGTGGAAGGCGGCCTGCACCAGGGGAGCCATGATGCTGCCCATCTGCACCTCATCCCCACATTGATTCCCCTGACCATCATGCTCCATTCCCAGACTGCAACACACACACACACACACACACACACACACACACACACACACCCATAAAGAGCCTTGTAAATCATTTCATGTCCTGACAGAACTTACTCAAATGGGTTTCCTGCCTTCTCCGTCATTTGCACATTTTATATATTCAGTTTGTATTTTGAAAACCAACAATACACAGTCTAAAATCTATAATGAAATAAACAAGCAAGAGCAGAGATACAAAGACAGATCTAAAGAAGAAAATGCAAAAGTTTATTGTAAAAGAGTATAAAGAGCGCAGTAGGACAGATACTCACACATGTCCGGTCTCATGGGCCACTACGAAGGCAGAGGAGAAGCCGTCCTCATGGTTCAGAGTGCAGCTTCTGACTGGGTGGCACATACCAGTCACGGGAGCGTAACCTGATTAAACACATCACAGTCTGATTTCAGGGGTTTGTTATCTTCCTTTACACACACAATCACCTCTATAAGATATTACGACTATCAATGGAAATGTGAGCTCTAAATATATAAATTTAATACATGCACTACTGGTCAAAAGTTTGGACACCCCTACTCTTTTTCATCGGTTTTTCTTTATTTTTATTGCTTTCTACGTTGTAAAACATTACTGAATACATCAAAACTATGAAGCAACGCGTATGGCATATACTGAATTATGT
>JAQQZR010000002.1:3573448-3586790 GCA_030068235.1 Notoglanidium macrostoma | reverse complement strand
CTTTTATGTCAACAACCGCTCAACTAAGTAAAGAGAAACAACAGTCCATCATTATCCAGTCTCTTTTAAAGTCATAGCAATAAAGAAAAAAATTGAATTAGAAGGCGTGTCCAAACTTTTGACTGGTAATGTGTGTGTGTGTGTGTGTGTGTGTTCTGTACCCTGCATCCCTGTTGGTCCAAACTCTTGGCGTGTAAGGAAAATGGCATGGTCATGGTAGTCTTTGTCGTTAGTGTCCTTCCTCTGCTGCTCGAAAGCCCAGCGGCACACATTCTCCAGACTCTGAGACGGGTTTCCCAGCTCGATTAGATTCGTGGACTGGAATCAGAAACGAGAAAATCATTCTAATTAAATTATCAAGCAGCTTCCAAAAGATGTCTGAATTACACTGCAACCATGCTGCAAGTGAAAATATATTAAATATCTTAAAGGCCCTCTATGTAGGATTCAAGCTTGAGATAGTCATTGGCGGGTCAGACTCATGGACTAAATTCAAAAGAGATACAACTGAAGTTCATTATAAAACTGTTCCATAAAATCTGGAAAGAAAATGATCCCTCTGAGCCCAAAAATCAATCTGTTCTGATATCACATTCCCTTGTTCTTGTCCCATCGTATCCAAAAATCAGTAGTTTTCTTAGATGTGGGTGGTCAGGGACTGCAGTTCTCAGCAGTGCTTCATTAGGTACTTAATTAAAAAGACAACACGTTCGAAGACTAAAAAAATAATGATTTTGTCCATAAAATCAGTATCAGATTCCTTGTTTATACAGCGCTGTGTAAAAAAAATCCCCCAAAATATAATAATAATAATAATAATAATAACAACTCAGTCTTCTCTTAAATATGCAAATTAAACAGAATTCTCTGTTACTTCTTTGGTGTTCTTATCATTAAATTTGAAAATATTATATTACATAGTTTGATACATAGATCACACTGCCGTTCCAAGCCGACAAACTATTCAACTCGTGGATTCAAAACATTAGACAGCATTTCAACGTGTGCTGTGACGTGGCCACGGCAAGCAGAAGATCCTTTCCAGATGTGTGTCCTGAATCTGCCTTTCTCCCTTTCCACTCCATCGAGTTCATGGCCCTCGGGAGCTGAATGCAGAAAACGAGTGCAGTGATTGCATCTGTCCAGTAGAGAGCGACGTTGCTGTGGCGAAGCCAAGTGCTGAAACCTGCACTCACACCAAAGCTGTCACTCTTAACATCACTCGTAGTGTTAATCACGCTATCATCACTTATTAAAATAGCAGAGGACTATTTTAGTAAGTGCTTACTAAATATTTCAGTAGAAGAAGAGCTGAAGTATTTCACTCGGCCTGGTTTAATGGCTTAATACACCGTATTATCCAGCTTTATTCCACACACACATGAACGTAGTAAATAATAAACTCATTATATGTTTATTGATATTGTTCCATAGGGAATTATGGGTTATATCTTCTTCTTTCACAGCGCTGTTGAATTCTCAAATCTGATTGGTCAGCAGGTATTGAGTCGTTTTGAAGAGCAAATCAAATCACAGGTTTATTTTAATGCCCTTGGTCTATCATGTTATTGTTTCTAAGGTAACTGCTAAATCACAGGGACTTGTGGATGTATAGTGGATGCCACACTTAATCTAGCACTAATATGAAACTGATTGACAAAAAGGCTGCTGTTATTTAGCAAAGAAAAGCGTACAAGTGTATGCCCCCCCCACCAGTTTGCAGTTCTTCTCAGCCTCTTCTGAGAGTGGAGTGGGAATACAAACAGAATAGTGAGTGTTTCTGTAAGGAGATGTTTCCTATTTCAAATGTTTAAAGATCTGTATAAAAGTCTTCAGGACTGAAGACGAAGTAAGTTGTGTAACATGATGCTGATGCTGGAACGGCTGTTTATAGCTGCTATAACATGTCATAAAGTGTTACTTGTCTCAGAGATGTTCCACAAATGTAACTATAAATGGGTTAAAAAGTACAATTTTGTTCATTAATAAACAGAAAATTGTTAGCATTGGCAAACTGCTGTGGCGTTCAACTCGTCCATCCTGTGGGGTAATAGCATGCTCGTATGCAGATTTTATAAAGACACTTGTTTTCTTGTTTTTGTCATTTTTCTGTCTTCTTTTTTACCCAATTGAATTGAATGGAGGTTCAGAATCAAAGTCACCGTGCTTGGTCACGCTTCATCGTAGAGCCGTCAAAAGCCGCTCATGACGCCGCGGGCCAACTCACCCGACACATACGTGAAATCAGCTCTGAACTGCACTCGTCTTTTTCTTGCTTGTCATCCATCCTTTTTTCTTCCATTGGCAGCAATCCTTTTTTCTGAGCGAATCACCTGACACGAACATGAGTCCATTTTTTTGCAATCAAACGTTGCATTTTCTTGCAGAAATACATCTCTTGTTGAAAAATACTCTACTTCTAGGTGGTAAAACTAACTAAAACTAACCATGTTGTTGGTTATTTTAAAATAATAGCAGCCCCGTGAAGTGTTTCATGCTCTTCCAGCAGCATTTCATTAACGCTACACAAGTTCGTATGACAGAACATTGTCTGGTCCTTACCATTTTGGAAAACACACAGACTCTGATTAAGATCTAACTGGCTTTAACTCTCTATCTAATCTCCTTATCCTAATCTCCTAATCTCTGCTACTCTAAACTCTGCCAAATACACATGCTCTCATCTTCTCCCAAGCTTTTTTGGGGTGTGTCAACTCAAGGACACTCTCTCCCTATCTCTCTCTCTTCAAGAGCAGAAGGGAAGGCAAATGCGTGATGTAGGAACTTTGTTTAAGGTACTCGGGGTCACTTGGTTGATCAGTTTGCGCTGCTGCTGCAGGCAGCAGTTGCCACAGTAATTGGGGATGATGGACAGCCTGCTGGAGAGACAGGAAGGGCTGCATGCTGATTGGGCCCAAGGAGGCAAAAGCATATAGACAGGGCATAGATGAGAAAGAGAAGGATGGATGTAATGGAATTATAGGCAGATATTTGTGACTTGCTATATGATGGAATAAGAGGGAAATGAGAGACAAAGGCGGAAAAGGTTTAATGGTTGAGAGACAGAGTGAAGCAAAGCTCTGTAGAGGGTGCTAGATAGAAAGACAGAAGCAGATCTGGATTTGGCTGGGAGGTAAATGTGGGACAGTTCGTGTTGTTTAATCCAGAAAGACAAAGACTCCAAATCAGCACATGAGATGCCATCTGCCCTAGTGCTGCGTATGCTCCTCCAAAGTATCATGTCATGCTGTATATCAGACATCCTGGGTTTTACACAGGGTCACTGGGTCAGTTACAAAGTACAAAGGTTAAAAACTCTGGTCCTGGTCCAAAGAAGACCTGCAATTTCAGAAATAATGCAAATGATGATTTGAAAATCACTCTGTTTGGGCATGGAGGGCATAATCATGTAATCACATGACAATCATTCATCCATTTACTCAGCTTCAGTAAGTACTTTATCCTTGTCAGTGTGGACCTAGAACAGTGATCACCAATCCTGTAGTAACCTTCGTCCAGGTTTCATCTCCAGCCAAAATCAACACACCGTACTTCTTAGGGCAATGATTGGACGGTCATGTGGGCACGATTATGGTTGGGACTGAAGTCTTCAGAGAAGTAGAGCTCCAGGAACAGGGTTGCTGGCCACTGATCTAGATCATCCTTATCTTGTAAAGACTGGGTATGGGATGGGAATCCACCTACTTATGCCGATCCATCAACTGACAGGTTTTTGAGGGATGGGTATAAATCAGATAACCAAAATAAGTACATGGATGTCTGCACAGAAAGTAACCCAAACTCAGGATCAAACTGGAGCTGTAACACTACCTGCTCAACCACCATGCCACCCACATCATAATGACCACACTTCTAATAGTGATATTTAAGTCAATCAAAGCAATCTGTTCAATTATCCTTAGCAATCTTACAGTTCTAGATGTGGTTCTAGCTGCCTATTTGTGAAACATAAAGCCATTGTTGTAGAACTTTTATGCCAGGAGTGGGCAACTATCTTTAAGTATAGTGATATGACATTTCTCCATATCGCCCATCACTACACGAAGGGTTCTTCAGTAGGAAGACCCACAAAACTTTTAGGGCTGCTAGATGGGACTTAATCGAACATGGAAGAGTGGATCAGCTTTTCCACAGAATGTCTCATCAACTGCAAATTTGATGGACTACATCAAAAATTACACTCAGAATATGTAAATAAGAAGAAACGGCGATTTCTAATTACTGAAATACACTTTCTATTATAAAAATGGTCAGGTGAAAAGGAAGGAAGCTGAATGTGCAAACCTTCTCCAGAACCTGATTGATCTAAAGTTGGTTCCTTGGATGCTGACCTTCACTCTTCAGATCATAAACATGAAGCTCAGTCAGTGCTCATTCTTACAAATGCAGACGACCGTGTGCTAAGCCGAGTGTGTGTTTTTGTATGCGAATGCAACTAAGATCAGATGGGTCTTGGAAGCCCATCATGCTGGAGATAGCATTGGGGTAGTGTGTCACTTGATCTCACGACATCCTCTCATCTCATCTCCTCTTACACCAAGCAGGAAGAGAGGGAGATTTTACAGCTTCGTGTTCATGAATGAGGAAGGGCCATCATTGATTGTTTATCTTGCATCTACTTCCCAGAATGCTTTTCTTCGGTCCACTGGGAAATGGCGAGGGGTTGGGTTCAGGGGCATCCAGAAGCCAATTGCATAAAATCAGTGTTCTGTGTGCTTCTGGTGCAGAGCTGTGAAGGTGTGTACTTTGAAAACGTTCCCCCAGGGAACGATATGCTTTTAGTTCCTGTTTGTTCAGTCCATCGGAAAAGCATGCCCTAGTGCTTGGACAGTGTCCATCTGACATTGTATATAACCTGCAAGCTATATATCTTAGCCAGCTATGTTAGTCAGATTGATATGCAATACAAATGTATGTTTACAACCTGGTTTTGAAAAGCTGGCAAGCAATTTTAATTAAACTTTTAAGTCATTTTACTGTATGTAACTAACATCGAATGTAAAGGTTTTAGGAAAATTTGTAGCCATCATTTTATTGTTTCAAAAGTCATACTTATGTATATAAAGACGTATATAGTATTATATTGGAGGAGGTATATATTAAACCTTTCCCACTCTTTAATTAAATTAATTCAAGGTGACCTGTCGGTAAGTAAAATGCTAGTAACATTACCCAGCTGGATAGCTGATATAGCTATAGCTATACAGTACATGCAGTACAACTGGACGTACACAGAGCATTTTGGAAAGCTACCATTCAATTTTAAGTAACTAAATATGTAGCTAACAGTGAAAGTACATGTCTTATATATCATACAGCCAGCATTTTAGTGTTTAACACTAAAGAGAGACTGACAACAACCTTTACTATGGTTCAATTTATCAACTTTAACGTGACCTGTAAGGTGATGCAGACAATTTGCAAGCTACATGACTTAGCTAGCTAGTCATCTAGCTAGTTAGTCAGCTTGATATACAAAAAACTGGATGTGCTCTGAGAAGCAAGCAAGCCAATTGAAGTAAATATTATATAACTAACACTGAATGTAGTGTAAATGTCTTGTTAGAATTTTATAGCTAAGATTTTAATGTTTCAGCTATCATATTTGTGGGTGGAGATTGTTAATAGTTGGTCTCATTGTTAAACTTGAGCTAATTTAATATGACCTCAGAAAATATAATATCATAAATGACAGTAACCAAATACAGGAATAGGTTATTCAGCTGTTGTAATGTCAGTATTCTTTCTTGTACATGATCAAAACAACAGGCATGCAGGTTGTAGCCTCCAGACTTCCTTTACACCATCGTGTCCATGACATTGGAGAAAACAGTCTAAAGCTGTCGTCTCAGATGAACTGTTAACCGCTATGGAGAGGATGCATGGAGAATATGAATAGCGTGCACAGTGACATGCTGATTTACCTTTTTGGCATCCACCAAGACAATCCGGACCAGAACCACGTTGATCCGCGCTCCCAAAGAATGGTCATGGTAGATTTCATTCACCTGGAGAGATAAAAACCAGACCAGCATTTGATCCAGGGCTCACATTCAGTGAGACAGAACAGAACAGAATGTCGTCACCTAGATTTATTACTGGGAAAATGTAATTGAGTTAGTCTAGCACGTAGTATAATTAAAAGCAACGATTGAAAAACGTTGTAGTTTTCTTTTATTCAGTTATTCAAATGAGTTTCGTAGGCATGTCAACAATTATGTTCTACCACATAAAATATTATAAATGAATAGCCTCGCACATATTTTTGACGAATGGCTTCAAGCAGTTTTAAAAGTAGATCTTTTTTTAGAGCTGGTGTATTGTAAGAGTTGCTGAAACTAGAATCCTGGACCACACTGAAGACACGATCAAAACAAAATAAATGCATATTGTGTTAAAAAAATATAAGGTACAGTAACAATTAGTGCTATGTTATGTCCACCAACAGGTCAAATATTTTAGTTTGCAAAATTACATTGACGAATGCATAAAGAAAGAAAGCTGTACCTTCTCATTATTTTAACCATTATTAACCATTACTCGTTATTGTTTTGCTAGTTATTTGTGAAGCTTCAGCTTTGGTACAGTGAAATGACTGGAAAATGGCTACACAGTACACACAGGCTCTGGCTACTCAAAAAAAAACAAACATTGGAAGCCTTCTGCATTACCTTCCAATATATATATATTTTTTTCATCATTTCTCTTATCTGCTTGTCATCACTATTTACTTTTCATTATGGCACTGACAGCCATTTTAAAATTTTATTGATTTATTTCTTTAATATCAGGCCTTGAAGGTTTTAAGGTGTAGACTTTATGAACTGTAGAGAACAAAACTTGCCCATAACATTCTGCAATCTGACATAATTTACTTTGAAGTCAAACCGAATTCTCCTGAAAATATGAGTTGTATATGAGTACAGTGGGGCAAGAGGTGGGTGATATGTTAATGGTGTTTTATAGAAAGTTTTATTTTGGTCTCATCTGACCAAAAAACCTTCTGCCAGCTATAATTATAATGATAGGGGAGTTTAGGTGCTACATTTTGTGAGATGCTCTCAGGAAGGGCTTCTTTCTTTCAACACTTTCAAAACCTCATGGACCTCACTCATGGACCTCATGCTGTTTGATTTTGAAGCTTGGCATCCCTAAAACTATGATACTTAAGATTGTTCACCATCCTCCTCGGTGTGGGCTCATGGGAACAGTTCCTGGCAAATTTCCACTGGTTTCAGACATGAAACTTTTTGTTGTGGTCCTGATTCTGCTATTTAAGTATTTTCCAATCAATTTCCTAATAGTAGGTCAAGAATCATCTGTCTATTTTTTTTTTTTGTCCTAATGTAAATGGATGATGTTAATATTATGCACATGTGCTTTATAACGTCATAACAGAGCAGGGGTTAAAGCCGGCAACCGACTTCTCGGGGACTGCGAGCAAATGAAAAATATGTTTTTCAAAAATGACAATTTGTTGCATTTATTTAAAATTAGACTGACACATACTACTGTTTTCAAAATGTTTCTTTATACAATTATCAATATAACATAAAATATGTTTTATGAAAGGCGCCAATATTTCTCATTGGGTATTTGTATGATATTTTCCTATTTGGCGAATAGGTTCTCTTGATCTAAACGATCTAATTCTTTAGGTTTATTTTTCTTCTGCATTCTTGAGTGTGTTCTTCGCGACACTCCACTCCTGTTGTGCTTCAAATGGTTTCTTGTATAATGTAGCTAATACACACTTCTGAGTCATTGAGGCGATGTGTAATCAGGACTGAAATACTGGAAATAAGACAGGACCTATTTGACTGGACATTTCTCTTTTGTGACCTCTTACACCAAAGCCTCACCCATCTTTACTTATTCAGTTTGCTAAAGAATGGGACTGTGGGGAAAAAGGCTCCCCGACTGAGACAGCAACGGAGACAGGCAAATTGGCCCTGAAGTTCAGACATGGTGTCCTCTGCCTCCCTGGAAGTCTGCTAATGAGACACAGCAATATACAGACAACCAACAATAATGAGATTTATTACAGACTAGCCAGACTACCTGTCTGTTCTGCCATCTGTGTGTTTACTTATTTGTCTATACTGTCCTGTCTTCCCCTACTTCTCTGCCGTGTCACCAACACTGACATGTGGACCTTGCCTGGCCATTAATGCACCTGATCACAAACAATATAATGATCGGTCACTCATCTCATGGCTGTTTCTGGTACACAGTCGCATCCAGGGCTTGGAGCCACATTAATGTGAATACCTGAGAAAAAGGTGCCAGACTGTCTGGGCACTTAGCACGGTGGTGCAAATAGAAACACAACTCAGACCTGACACATGGCAACTACGATAAGTAGGGAATAAAATACTTAACAATGACATAGCAGTGTTTGTTAGACAAGTAGTAACATTGTATCTGTTCAGAATATTCATTTAACACCGGAGGGTAATACATTAGGTAAACAATAAAACACTTGTAGGCCTGCTGTTAAAAAAAGATCAGCGATGGGGTGGTGTGATGCCTGACCGTGTTACTGCTATCACCCAAATTTTGATTGTTTTCTCAATAAAGGTTCAAGGTGTATTACACCACAGCATTTTGTCATGGAGTCTTTTGTTTATTCATCGAAAAAACATATTGTGTTTTTTATCCAACATTCAATGTTTTTTTTTTGTAGCTTACAAAAAAAAATTTGATTAAAAAAAAAAAAAAAAAAAAAAACTATGGCAAAGTAGATGGTTTCATATGTGTCAATAAAGGGAAAAAAAAAATAATAATAAAAAAGAAAATATATATATATATATATGGGGGAAAAAATGCTGTAAAATCAGTAAATGCTGATGCACTTTAGTGCCATCACCAGGACGATGAAGGTCTCCTCAGTTCTCTGAGGAAGTGAGAAAATAAATCATATTTGGTGTATCTAGGCTTATATACTTTACCTTCCCTCACCATCAGGTTATACTTAACCTGACAACAATAAGACAAATAATAAAGAATCCTAGCAAATCATATTCAGTGTTTGGACGCCTAATAATGCTAATCTCCTCTATATCGACCACTTCAAGTTTAGTCAAACATGGTACTTTACATCTTACTCACTACTCAGCTCTATGTAACTCCACATTATATACAGGTATTATATTCTCCTGTAATTGCAGTGTTTGAGTACAGCCTGTTCCAACTCCTCCAAAGTTATCTGGCAATTCCTTTTAGTAGATACTTTTGTGCTTGGACCCCTAATAATGGGATTTTTCTCCACACTCCATTCTCACTTCAAGTTTAGTCAAACACAGAAAATGGTTTAAATGCAGTACTTGAGTTTGGCCTGCTTGACCAGTAGATACAGAGAAGATTTCCAACATTTGGGGTCGAAGCAGATTTGGTACTTGGACTCATAATAATAATAATAATGAAGGAGAAGAAGAAGAAGAAGAAGCCATTATTTATCGCATAACAGTAAAATTCTTTTCTTCACAAATCCCAGCTTGTTAGGATGTTGGGGTCAGAGCACAGGACCAGCCATGATATCGCACCCTTGGAGCAAAAAGGGTTAAGAGCTTTGCTCAAGGGCCAAACAGTGGTAGTTTGGAGGTGTTGGGGCTTTAACCTCCAACCTCCTCATCTGTAACCCTTAAATACTAAACCAAATTAGATTTGGAAATCTTCTCTATATCTACCATTTGGAGGTTAGTCAAATATATTACTTTGTACATACTGACAAGCAGCCATCTATGTTTAAATGCAATACTTGTGTTTGGCCTGTTGGAGCTCTGACAAAATTTTCTGGCAATTCCTTTAAACCCAGTGTTTGAGGTGAAACTCGATCACGCCTGTGAGTGTGTGTCCCTGGAAGGGCATGGAGGCTTCTCACCGATCCCGACATTGACTTTCTGAATGCTAATGATCAGTAAATGAGAGTGGGCTTCCCCGCTGCTTCACTTACGCGAACCCACAGTACACAACACCCTAGAAAAGATGTATTATATGGACACTTCTGCTGGTGCCTCTTTGCGAGACAAAACCTCATTGAACTCTGTCAAACAGACACACCGGGAAACTGATTTCCCTATTCCAGAAGCTACACCAGAACTCCGTAAAACTAATTTTAAATACATGCATTGTATGTTGTCTTCTACACTGGGACGTGGCGCCAACCCAGCTACGGCTTTCTCTCTCTCCCGCTCTCTCTTTTTCTTTGTATATTAATGATTGTAAAAGTGCAGTTCTCATTAGTGCTGCCCTGTTTCCTGGCCTTGCACAGGAGCTCAGAGTTTCATCAGCTAGTCCACAGCCTACAGGTAACTAATGGAGACCTAGAGGTCGGCAAGTCAGAAAATCATTAATATTCAATTAATAATGCAGAAGGGGCCAGTTGGGAAGACAGGGAATAAGGATGTGGGGAAAGCAGGAGGAAACTAAAACAGGAAGAAACCAAAGAAGACTGAAAGAGGAGTAAGAATACATTAAGGTAGCTTGGGTATGGAGAAAAAGGAGAAATAGTGCAAGAAGAAATGACAAAAAAACGGCAAAATACCCTCCAAAGGAACTCCAGCATACAAAGTGGCGCATCAAATTCATCAAACCATCCATATTTGTCAGGAGAGTGCTGCGGCCTATTCTTGATCACATACAAAGAGTTCCTACCAGTGAGACAAATGTGTGAAACCTGGAAACATGCCATTTAAATATATCTCCAAGGATATGTAGGAGACAGCAAAGGAAAGAAGTTGCAGGAAAAGAGCAAGCAGGAAATGAGTTACAGCTTAGGTGAAGTTCCTTCACAACCTCTTGACCTCTTACTCTTTCTCCATTGTCCTATCCTTTTTTTCCCCTTAATATGGTGTGGGAACATGCCATAGCAGCGTGTGCACATGGTCCACCTTCTCTCGGCCTTATTACTGAATGTCTGCCATTTTCACCTGACATTTTGGACTATTATTACCTGTCTGACATTTCAGCACCAGAACAACGTGTCTACAAAGAGCTGATTACATAATGGCCTCCCCGCTCAC
This sequence comes from Notoglanidium macrostoma, assembly GCA_030068235.1. Lineage (NCBI taxonomy): Eukaryota > Metazoa > Chordata > Actinopteri > Siluriformes > Auchenoglanididae > Notoglanidium > Notoglanidium macrostoma. Next base: position 3,575,745 of record JAQQZR010000002.1, on the reverse strand, counting down.
GCCTTGTTTACTCCAGAGCACTAATACGGAGGAAGCAATTAATATCGCCGACACGCAGTTCACACAATTAGTGCTGAGCGTGAAGGTTTGTGATCCGTTACTCATCCACTACTGATTCACTGACAGGATGTGAGTAATGAATCTGCTCTGAGTCCCCATCACCGCATGTATGAATGTCGGTGGCCTTCAAGACGAAGAATGAAGAAGCGTGAAGGTGGTGTCAATGGAAAGCTTTCGCAATAGGATACAATGATTACTGATGGTGGGACTCAGGTTTGAATCACAGCTGCCATATGACGTCCATATTTGTGGGTCCATTACCACATTTGTATAAAAGAGTACAGACGGCAATATATAAAGAGGTCAAGAAATATTTTTATAACTGCTACACAATAAACACCAATATTTTAATACCTACTAATATATACCTTTTTTAGGCCAATTAACCAACTGTTTAATCCATTTCTTCACTGAAAGTACTTTTCAGACTGGACCATATGGCTAAGTCATGTAGCCAAAGGATGACTCTATTAATTAGAAGTAATTTTAGGATGTTTGCATGGCTGTCGCTCCAAAAGTTCCATTTGTACTCAGAACACATCAGTAATTAATGCTGAATATACATATTGTACATGCTGGATTTGGAACTAAAATCTCAGAGATACAGCAGTAATAAAATCCCCAACCTCCCCAATCTAGTATTCAGGAACGGGACACTTTTTAAACAGTACAAAGTACACAACTTGAGTAAAAGTATAGATTCTCCTGTTCAGATATTACTCCAATACACGCGGGAGTAGTTCCGTCAAAATCTTACTTTACTTGCTTTTAAATATTCCAAAGTACTTTTCAAAATATTCAATGTTTAATATTTTAAATGTTTTGTTTTTAATGTTAATGCATTGTTTCACTGTTTATTATTCAGATTATTTATTTGAAGATTTAAACATATATTTCTAAAAGGACATTAGTCAGTAATGTTAATTCGGCATTTTCGCTAGCTGTTTACTGTTAGTTTTTGGCAACAGTAGATACACACAGGACTCCGTCCCAGTACGACTACTTGGCAGGCAAATCCATGAAAATTCATTTGACCAACCATAACATAAAAACTGCAACTATGATAAACACAGACAACTTCATTTAAAATGTTGATCTGGAATCAATATCTGGGAACAAATCTCCTGTAATCTGGAAAAGCCTAGCAAGTTGAAATTTTGTCAAAATTTTACTTGACCCAGATATGGAATTGGTAGGTTTCGCTACTTCATATTTTCCTACTAAACTGGGGAAAATGCATTCCTTGTGGCAGTTGTCTGATTGGGAATATCCAGCTTTATAATAACCATAATAGAGACATTAGATGTCCCAAACATAATTTTCCACTCAAAAATGTTCACAATTTATGTAAGAGCGTTGCTGTCTGGTCCAGCGATCCAGGATCTACTCACAGCACACACCCAGGGCTCCCAGGATGGGCTCGGAATCCACCGCAGCCCTGACCGGGAGAAAGTGTTCACTGAAGATTTCCTTCATTGAAATTGTATTAGCCGGGAACTTAAATATGATGTTAAAAATGACCTCAAATGATGGATGGAGTTCATTTGCATAATAACTTCTGACTAAAATGTGCCTCCTGCCTCCTGAAGTGTCTTCATTAATCAGATCTAAATGCATTTTAAATGCATCCTGGGTCCACTTAAACCTCCATTTTTACATGGATGTCATCGATTCTTCATCATTCCAATAAACCTGTTAAACCTGCTTGTGGATATATATATATATATTTTTTTTTTACAGAACTTTGGCCTTGAGTTGTCTGAGATTAGGTCTACGCAGGTCACCGCTTCGCTTCTCACGCAATAAAATTCCCATTCAGCAATTCAATCATCTTTCGCCCTGATATTGACATTTCCTCATCCAGTGAGAAAACTATTCTCAGACACGTAAAAGTAAACACAGAAACACACCACCTGTAATCATCCTCTCTGCAAGACTAACACTTTCCACTGACATGATGATTATTATATTCCACTGACATAATGATATTATATATGACAATAACTGAAACATTTCTTTTAATTTCAAACAAGCAAAGAAACAAATTAAATTTTCAAACAACGTGACATTTTTGTGAGGACCGGGTGATTTCACACTTCTACAATTATGTGGACATTTTTTACATTTTCTAGTTACTTTTTGGTTCTCACAAACATCTAAATATGCGCACGCACACACACACACACACACACACACACACACACACACACACACACACACACACACACACACACACA
>JAQQZR010000002.1:3558828-3571929 GCA_030068235.1 Notoglanidium macrostoma | reverse complement strand
TTCTCACATACATCTAAATATTCGCACTCACACACACACACACACACACACACACACACACACACACACACACACACACACACACACACACACACAGCATGCAGAGTAGGGGTAAGGATTAGCAGCAACCTGCTCTAACATCTCATCACATTCCCTTTTGTTTCCCACTTTCTAAGCACCGAGTGAGGAAGACGTGCTCTCTGAAAAAAAAGAGCAAAGTCAATGTTCAAAAACAAAGTGGCGATGCGTGGGAGAGCTCCTGTAACAATATTTTTATATTTCTGCCAGTGCTTTTCAGTCATTTACTCGGAATGCAAAATCAGAATTTTTCCTTCTCGGGGATAAAAAAAAAAAAAAAAAAAAAAAACGATGGGAAAAGACGAGCCGAAGCAGCTTCACGAAGCCCAGATGAGAACGGAAATGAAATGAAAAAGATGACTGTTTGTTAGGAATCAACAAATAGGAAACTCCAACATACAATTTTAATAAAAACGGATAAAAAGTACAGTGTGTGAATCTTTAGTAAATTAAAAATGGGGCCATACGACGGAGATAAAACGTGCAGTTACTGCAAGGTGAGAACAGGAACTCCGCTTTGCATCATCCATCACATCATCCCATCATTGATTATTTTCCTATACGGCATTCCATTGAGGGTTTTATCTCTTACATATTAGTTAGTGCTGGTACTGTTTTTTTTCTCTATGATACTAGGTCTTCCGGGTTTCTGAATGCAGGTCATGGCCACCTCCTGGTCTGGAAACTTACTGTACTGGTGGTGTACTGAAAGCATCTTTTCAAGACACGCATGCAGCGACAAGTCAGCGGTGGGCGGATGTAAGTATATTTTACATTTCTTTGAACTTTTCCAGGAATCACAAACAGAACAGGTCAAAACACAAGGTTATTAAAGGAGAAGTAGCCATTGAAACACTGCTGCTGTCTCTCACCGCATTTCATTATACCACATGCACACACACACACACACACACACAAACACTGTAGACTCTCTCTCTCGCTCTCTCATTCTGTCTGTCTGTCTGTCTCTTCACCTCCCTGGCCACGCCGTTTAATTTGAGGAGATTAAAGGACGGATTGGGAAGAGCAGATGAGCGAGCTTTTCTCTCTGAGCCATATTTCCTCTGGCTTACTGTCACCTCAGGCCACATGGTGCAAAGCCTCTGACCTACAACAGCCAGACGCTTACATCATCCCACAGGGGAAAGCCGCGAGAATCAGGCAAAAGCAGCAAAAGTGAGGCGTGAGGCGTCACAAACAAACTCAGCGTAAATGTATATGGGTCAGAGTTGCACGGTGTCTTTTTTCAGGGGATTTCATCTGATATAAAATCGTTAAAACAATTCATACATTGATTCACGGAAGCTTGAGCAAAAAAAAAAAACAAAACAAAACAAAAAAAAAAACAATGCTATATTTAGGCCAATTTGCCTAATATTAACCAAATGCCATACAATAAAATATAGATTATATTAGTGAAAGAAATATACAGATTAGCCCAAAAGCATAACACGGAATCCCCCCCAAAACTAAACGCACATTAGAAACAAAGAAACATAGAAACACACGTAATGGCTGTGAGCAAATACAGGCACTCCATAAACTGCAGTGGCACCACAGGGACTGGTTTTTCATGGGTATTGATGAAACAAAACACAACTGCAGGTGATATGGAATGGGCAGAGGCAGGGAGGAGGAGGAACAGGAAACAGGGGGTGAACAGGCAGCGCTGATCCTCCTAGGATGGGTTTTCTCGATCAGCAGCACTCCTGCAAGGCTATACAGCTGGAATGCTGCACACTGAAGACAAGGGGTTCGTTGCATGTCTATTAATCATTACTAGCTGAGCAGGAAATATAAACAGTAAACTGCTGTTATATTTGCGCAGTTAAAGGATGATGTCAAACCACATTTCAATTAACAGCCATACAAAAGCTATACATTGCATTTCCAGCTTCTTTACACTACATCATTAATGATGAAAAATTAAATGTATGAAATAATAAATCTGAAAATAATGACATAGTTCACTTAGTGGCTCAGTGGTTAAGGCACTGGGATACCGATTAGAAGGTCGCGGGTGAAAGAGCCAGCACTGCCAAGCTGTTGAACCCTTGACCAAGATCTGCTCCAAGGGCTGCGTATCATGGCTGACCCTGCACTCTGACCCCAGCTTCATAACAAACTGCTGTGCTGTGGGTGTGTGAGGAAGGAATTTCACTGAGCTGTAATGTATATGTGACAAAGAAAAGTCCGTGTAGTGTTTTTTCTGGCAGAACAGCGCTGACAGGGTGCTGGGTCAGGTGTGTCAATAAAGCGTTTTTCTTTGGCAGAACAAGTGCTGGGTCAGTTTTGTTTCTATGACAACAACAGCTTGATAACATACCACTAATCATCATTTGGTTGGTTGCGTGAAAAGCAGGGACAGTGATGACATCGGTGCATTTCTGAAAAGTTCGGGAACTCGGCGCATTGAGACGGCCACGCAAAACATGGAGAGCTCTGAAAAAATACACTTGGCTGCCATGCGTGTGCGCTCTTCTTATTGGGAACAATTACAAAAAAGACGCTGGCGCTCGTAAAAAAAAAATTCTATGTGGACATTTGCCCTAAAGGCTTCTTCTTCTTCTTCTTCTATTTCAAAACCATTAGACACTTAAATGAGAAACACTTAAAGCCGGCAATTAAATTAAATTATTAGCCTGGTTTCTTCACCATCTGCCTCACTGTTTTTCTACCATGTCCACCAGTGGTGACTAATGAACATATTAGTGGACTAGACTATGCAACCCCTAGTGAGGTCTAACTGATCATTATACCAGTGCAAATTTCTGTAAGCGTCTGTAAACTCTGTAACTCAGAATAAATCAGACTCTGAAACAAAATAAATAATGCAGGTTGAAACACTCACGATGTTCATGAGCGTAAGCAGGTACTTCTCGACATGCTGCGATCCATGGAACTGCACCACCGAATCGTCAACCCCAAGCAGCACCTCGATGTTGTAGGCTCGCTCGGGAGACTGACGGCGAGATCTCCGACTCTGGTTCACACTCCGCTCTATTCCTTCATAGAGCGTCTCCAGATCTAGTAGCCCTCCAAGATCAGCACCTGGAACAGACATGACAGGCATGAGAAAAAAACATGTCCGAGGAACATGACCCCCAAAAGAATTCCTTCTAAGGAGAAACTAAAAGATGGATTGAGCGCACATTGCTCAATCAAGGTTTAAGTTACATGAAAGGAACACACAGACCCACAAATTTAATTGTTTTCCTTTTTTCTTTCTTTTTTTTATTTATTTATTAAAAGGCAATAACCCAATAGAGTTTTATGGATGTGAAAAAACCACACATCACACCTATTTGCCTATTTACGTGTGGGTGTATATACGTGTGTGTGCAATAATTTGCCCCACATCATTCTTATTATGCCATTGACGAGACGTGACATCATGCATTCCTCAACAGTTTCATTGTTGAGTTGTTGATGGATATTAGACATCACTGTGTATCACACTTGGATCAAGTGCTATTAATATGATTAGACAGAATATTTGGAATTTACATAAAATTAAATAAAAATCCATGAATATATAAAAAGATTATAGAAGTGAGCAAACAAAAAACAAACACATGATAAATGTGACATTACAATGTTGTTTCAAACAGCTCAGTGCGCCTCACACAGCCACGGAAGAGAGAATATAACAAGAAGAATACAGCATCTCCATCCTCATCTCCATCACCCCGTCAGCTGGGGGCATCATCTACCATCTGATTATATAACGTTTCCCTGGCAACCCGCTCATGGGTAAAACAATGCTCGGCGCAGGCTAATATTGGCTCAGCACTCACTTCCTTATTGGAAGATAATCCTGGAAGTCAGACTGAAATTCATCATCTTAACACTCCATGTCTGCTGCACGTTATTAAAGCATGGCAGAGCGAGACGAAAACACGAGGATGCCAAAAGATCCAAACCAAGACAGACATGGAGGTGTTGTTGATTTATTTATTTATTTTGTAAGAAAAAAAAAATCTAAGGCTGCAGCTTCATTCCACTGCCAGGTGTTCCTGTCTGCAGGGTGCATGTCAGCAGATTTTCCCCTAGCCTTGTTAACAAAATTAACCCAAAAAGTGCACTCTCTATCAAAACAATCATCACTGTTTTGCATTAACACCTTATTTTTATATGGATGATGTAATATCCACACCATCTGTTTTAAATAATACATTCAGATATTAATGCTTATGCAAGAGCTTCTGAAGTAAGCGGGTCTCTATTGTTTTTGTTTTCATTACTTTATGACTTGGAGCCTTATTTTCCTTTGTGGGTTTATTTGGAATATAACCATTTATATGAGTTGGCATGAAAGGTTCGCTAACTCCTGAATCTCTTGTATATGGAACAAAGGAAACGTTTGCTAATGAGAACAACATGTGAGCCACAAACTAAATCTGAATCTAGATTTTTGGGGGTTTAGATCTGCAGAGTGGAGAATAATTTCCAGTAATAATTAATAAATTATAAATCATTTTCAATATTTAACATTTCTTCCATTGCCAGCTAAACAACATCCAGAGTTCTCCACCCATCATGCTCTGATACCCCCTCTATCTTCACGCTTTTGTGACCCCAAGTTCTTCCTGTCCAGCTGGAGACCTCACCAGAAGTCTCTTTGTTCTCCAGCTGGGAGAACATCCCTTTCATCCCTTCTGCTGGAGAAACCACAAGACATCATTTTCTTCTCCTGCTGGACATCACCTCTTTCCATCTGGAGAAAGTGTTGGATGACTCTTCCAACTCCAGTACTTTTTAGAGAAAGTTCTAGATGAGTATTCTTGCTCCTGTAAGAGAAAAGTCTAGACATATTCCTCCAGCTGGAGAACATCTCTTTCCTTGGATTTCCCCTTTTGCTCCTACTGAATAAAATAGTGGACAGTTCTTCTTCCTCCTGCTGAACAAAACCCTGGTCAGCTTGGCCTCGTGACCATAGCTCAGTGGTTAAGATGTTGGACTATTGATTGGAATGTTGTGAATTCAAATCCCAACACTGCCAAACTGCTGCTGCTGGGCTCTTGAGCAAGGAACGTTGAATATCTCTTTGTCTTCTTGCTGGAGAGAAAGTTGGACCCCTTGATGAAGAGAATGTTGGTCATTTCTTTGCTCTCTTGCTTGAGAGGATGCTGGACCTATCTTTTTGATCTCCTGCTAAACATAATGCTGAACATCTCTTTGTACTCCTGCTGGAGAGACTGCTGGACATCTCTTTACTCTCCTGCTGGAGAGAATGCTGGATATCTCTTTGTACTCCTGCTGGAGAGACTGCTGGACATCTCTTTGTTCTCCTGCTGGAGACAGTGCTGGATATCTCTTTACTCTCCTGCTAGAGAGACTGCTGGACATCTCTTTACTCTCCTGCTGGAGACAATGCGGGACATCTCTTTACTCTCCTGCTAGAGAGACTGCTGGACATCTCTTTACTCTCCTGCTAGAGAGACTGCTGGACATCTCTTTACTCTCCTGCTAGAGAGACTGCTGGACATCTCTTTACTCTCCTTCTAGAGAGACTGCTGGACATCTCTTTACTCTCCTGCTGGATACAATGCTGGACATCTCTTTACTCTCCTGCTGGATACAATGCTGGATATCTCTTTGTTCTCCTGTTGGACAGAATGTTGGACACATCTTTGTACTTTTGCTGAAGAGAATACCAGACATATCTTCTTAATCTCCTGCTAAACAGAATGCTGGACATCTCTTTGCTCTCCTGCTCATGAGGATGCTGGACATCTCTTTTTGATCTCCTGCTGAAGAGCATGGTGGGCATATCTTTCCTCTCTTACTGGAGAGAACATTGGACAGCTCTTTGTCCTCTTCATGGAGACAATGGTGTACATCTTTTGCTCTCCTCCTGGACAGAACACTTGGTGTCTCATCGTTTTACTTCGAGGGCTTTTTGCATTCTGACAGGGGCAACCTCGCCCTTATCAGGGCATGAAGCTGCTTTGTCTTTCAACCTTTATAAATGTCAAGAGTGTCTGGAAGAAAAGGAACAAAAGGTACAGGGTGCAAGAACGAGAATGAGAGAGAGAAGAGATCCTCTAATACATAGACAGAGATGAATGAAGTGCTGCATCACCATCTCATTACAGAGGGATATATTTCAAAACTCCAAACTGATAAGAATGTCTGGAGACATTGGAATATCTTAGAATTTGTGTTTCTGATTTTGCTTGTACACTTGCATTATTTTTTTCGGACCCTTGTCCATTGGCCATTAGAGTTTGGTAGGTTTGGTCAAGTGCGGTTTTTTTTTAGCCCAGAATCAACCCTTGGTCCTCACAAGACAGTGGGCTGGTGCTCACTTCCATCAAACCGTGCAGTCCACATCAGGTATGGAGGTGAGCTGCTCTTGGCACTGGGTGCCAAGTAACCTGATTAGTTCAAGTTGTCATGTTACTTCCTGATTCAAATTTTGTGATAGTGAGGGCTGTGAGATACACCTTACTGATAAATAAAACCAGACTTACACAGGACTGGAACACTGTAATTAGCCCACCCTTGTGGTGTGAGTTTTTGCCTTGAGCGCGTCATAAAAACACACCTTATGTCGGCCTGCATGGCTAGGAATCTTTTTATACAAGAGCAGTTCCTTGTTTGCCTATATTCCTGCACATTCCTTGCATCCAAAAAGATCTGTTCTTTTCCACTTTAGCAAATACAGGAACCTAGTGCCTACCATTTTGCAAACCTGTATGCACAAAAGCACAAAATATAGAATTGTGCAATAAATCCATGTTCCAAAAGGAATTCTTCTATGTGAAAGCAAACTTGGGATTACAAGCCCCATTCTCAAACAAGCCCAGAACTAGACTTGATTCAGACTCAAGTACTGAATAAGCCAAGTCAAAATAATGTGAAAATAACGAGAATAAGTGAAATAACATGTTATTGCATCTTTCGTCCATCTTTAATCCCATAGACACGCGGCTCTGTCTTCCTGTACATCTTACCGTCATGTACAATTACGCTATCATAAAAAAAGAGACATGAACAGACAGAGAGGGGTGGAAAAAAAACAAGGAGCATGTCTTAGTTTTCCTAAACTAAATATGATTTCATTACTGTAAGGTACAAAGCCAGCAGCTTTAAAACAGTTTCAAGTTTCCACCAGGATGATAAAGCACCGTGGCATTGCAGAGCAGCTTGAGGGTTGAGCTGGCCTGGATTAGAAACAAGTCCTGGGAAACAAGTGAACACCTCAAGGTTACCCCAAAGCAAATTCCTATTGTATATGACATATTGCACACTATTCCCCCCTGAGCAACAAATGTGTATGATACCGATTCAGTACAGAGACTGATGTATGAAGTAGTTAAGGGTCTGGAAAGTCATGGTTTATTCTGTACTGCATGTGGATACTCTGACAATTGAATCTTTAAGCATTACTTTACATGCTTGCATTTTAAAATCCCCCAAGAGAATTAAATTAGAGTTAGCTTTAACCAGGGTTAGCTTTAATCAGACTTGTTTTCAAGTAATAAGGATCCATCCATCCATCCATTATCTATACCGCTTTATGGCAAACACTACAGTTCCAGTGCATCCACACCAGACCTCCTAATAAACACACCACAGCTAGAGCTTTTCAAGCCACAACGTAAATTCAGATTTCAATTCAGGTTCACGATTCACCAATAGTTTCATCGAAATACACCATAGATCTAGAGCTTCCCAAGACAACCCATTACCTTCAAACACAGACCATAGTTTCAGAGCTCACACTGGAACACCAATGGTCTAGAATGCAGGTGTATTCCCTCCACTACACATTGTGGTTCCAGTCCTCTGATACACACATCATAGTTCAAGAGCTCACCAAGATACACCACCACCACTACACACCAAGGTTCTAGATTCCAGGTATAGTTCCTCCACTACACATTGTGGTTCCAGTCCTCTGATACACACATCATAGTTCAAGAGCTCACCAAGATACACCACCACCACTACACACCAAGGTTCTAGATTCCAGGTATAGTTCCTCCACTACACATTGTAGTTCCAGTCCTCTGATACATACATCGTAGTTCTAGAGCTTCCCAAGATACATCACCACGACTACACAATACTGTTCTAGACCACATTTCCAGCTCCCCAGTACATTGTGGTTCCTGTACTCCCAAGCACACACACACACCCAAACAATAATTCTGGCTTCCCAGCCCACCCCCACCAGAGTTACCAAACACACACACACACACACACAAACCACTTCCAGGGCTCCCCAACACATACAAAAGTTACACATCCTCCAGAAATGCACTGTACTATAGAGTATGCATTACTACACACTTATTCGTATAGCAATAACTTGTAGCAACTCAGGCTGTACCCACATACAAATAAACATTAAAAAAAGTGATTAACATCCTGTCCAAAATTCCCCTTGTCTGACCTTTGGGGACCTTGAGTGATCTTTATTGAGTTGTGTGTGTGTGTGTGCTGTTATAACGCTCTGGCAATACAGTACTGATATTAGACAGGTTTCATTATAGAGTGAGTGTGTATGTGTGTGTGTGTGTGTGTGTGTGCGCACGCACGCGTGTGTGGAAAGCAGCCATCCAGCCAACCTTTGTGTGCTGCTGAAGAGTGTGAGTTCAACTTGAGGGAAATCAGAGACTGCACAACATATTTGCTAATTGCCTCTTCTTATCTACTGCACTCTCCCCATGCCTTTTAATCTTTAATGATGAGTTGTAAAAGCCAGGATCGAATTAAGCCTTTAGGACTGGGCTAAAAAGAGCTAGCAATAACAGCGGTGAGTAAATCATTTTCAGCAGTAATCAAGTGTACCATTTGATTAAAATGCACATTAATATGCAAGCGAGGATTACGTCTCTTTATAAGGGAATGAGAAATTCTGTAACAGTGGCCAGGTTAACGTAATACCATTCTGTAGTACAATACTGGAAACAACTCTTGCGTTCATAATAAAAAAAAAAAAACGAAGTACTGTAAATCCCTACGGCTTACTGAAGTTTAGATGGAAAAAAAAAAGAAAGCTGGTAAGGACACAATATTACAGGCTATTGATTTTTTTTTTTTTTTTTTTTTTGTATATACACCGGGTCATTTTTCATCATTTGGGCTGGTTACACTTCAGCTATTCCTAGATTCCTAGTTCTTACTCTTTTATACAGTATCATAATCCTCCAAGGCCAAACAGAGGCAGGTACAGACTGCTGCAGTGCATCCTGGGATTAACAGTAAACTCTGCTAAAAGAGACATCAACACGTTTCACACGTTTCAGTTCTGCATGAAAGGTGAGATTTTTATAAAAGTGGCTAAATGAGAGAGAGACAGAGAGACAGAGAGAGTGAGAGAGAGAGAGAGAGACGTGTCCCAATACAGGCATACAGGAAGAAATGGTAAGACAAAGAAGAACGACACGTAACAGATAGAGAAGGTTAAACCAAAGGGGACATGCTCTTTCAAACGAAGGGTTTTTGTGGTAATGTTATATTGCGTTATATGACTGTTGAATTCTCTAATCTGATTGGTCAGAAGGTGTTGGTTAATTCTGGGATCACAGGTTCATATTAATGCTCTCATTCATCAGAATCGGAATCAAAATCATGTTTAAGGGCCAACTATGTTAACACACACAAGGAATATGGTTCCAGTAATTGGTGCCTCTCTATCGATATAGAAAAAAAACGGGAGCAGGAAAAGAGTATATGTAATGTACAACATAGACGTTACATAATATAAGTAAATATGCTATCGAAAATGCCTGTTATATGCAATTCAATTTATATATAATATACAATACCTACATTATATGCAATGTGTTTAGAGTATCTATATACGATTCATATACAATAACTTTTCAATAGTAACATAGTCCTATAGCATCATCTAGGACTTGTCCGGCGGAAAAGATGACTACAGATGCAGAAAATGAAACTTGATCCAAAACTTGAGAAAATGGCAAAGTCACAGACGGGTGAAAGGTCAGGCTTAAACATGCACAACAAACAAGGCTTGGCGTTCCGGCATTGATGTTTAAAAATAAATGTGGTGCTATTTGAAGATTATAGAGAAGATTATTGCAGAAATAGAGTACATATACTCATAAGTATGTTTTCATTAGTGTATAATTACAAGTAACAACGAATCGTCGTGTTCTTGTAAGTGTAAATTGAGTCCTTTATATCTACATAGGGAGCTGGATGGGGATGAATCCTACATAGTAGACCTTTAATAAATAAAAACATATAATCACTGCTATGGTGACGCTTTCTGTAAGGAGATGTTTAGTTAACATTTATGGAAAGAGTCCCCAGTGTCAGTGTTTTTAACAGTCTGTAAGTAAAAGAGATTGTTTTTGCTATTTTCTGAAGACGGCATCACGGAGGGCAACATGCCCTGAACATGCCCTGATGCCTCACCAAGTGGTCCAGGACCCCATTTGACCGCGTTTCATGCATCAGGAGTCACGTGTTATAGGGGGGGGTTCTGCCTGGGTAGCATACGACTATGTCTCCCATCAGCCACTGCATGCCACATGATCACATCACATGACTGTTTGCACCAGATTCATGTTATTTTCAATGAGCACTGGTATATATTTTCCTGTTCTGTGTAGCACCCTTTTACACTTGGTTTCAAATAAAATCTGCACGTGTAACTTTAATAGCCTCAGTATCATGAAAAAAAGGATGTCTTGTTTTGAAAAAAGAGAATCTGCTGAGGAAGTAAAGGTTCAGAGCTGCTATAATATCATCGATAACAGGAGCCAACTCATTCCCTGGACATTCCACAACATTAAATATAACTATAAACTCAGAAAAAGTACAAAGTGTTGTTCTTTAATTAATAAGAAATGTAATTATTGGTAAATTGTTATGGGAGGAAGAAAACCGTTATAAGAAAATAATGAACAGAATGAGATGTCCTGGGACTTCACTTTACACACACAGATAAACGCTGTATTATAATGTCTGAAAAAGTCAGAAAACCGTGACGATCCCTCAAAGCGGACGGTATAGTGGTACTAGCCTTGCGTATCACGTGGTAAGAAATTTCAAGGTATCACGCATTCCTCCTGGGACGTGGTGGATTACACAGTACTGAAAAAAAGCACATCCGGTGTTTTGCATCGGGGCCGACAGTGGCAGTGTGTGGCTGTGTATTGTTTATCCGCTCAAGAAACACCCTCTGTAAGTGTGGCAATGGAGGCGGTGTGTGGTCAGCGCTGTGTTACACGAGACGGAGGAGTAAGTGGAGATGCAGAAAGACCTGAGCTAAACACAACGCCCTGTTAAGTGCACAGAAGAAAACCTGATCAACAAGACGTGTGTGAGGGTGACCCTCTCGTCGCCCTTGTCCGTGCGTAGACGGTGGAGAGGGGGGAAGCAAATCGATCGAGCTCAGGGAAGAAGCAGCCAAGGCACAGCTGACCTCCACTGCTGCTCCACATAGCTGACACAATGATAAACACAACCCTGTGTCCTCTCACATTCAGAACAGAGAGACGAACGAGAGAGGCAGAGTGAATACACACTCTCTCGCTCTCTCTCTCTTCAGAAATTCATGATTTCATCTAGACCGTATAGTGACGTAGATGCTAGGCTACACTCACCCAGCGATGGAAATGCCATCCAATGCTAAAAAAGACAATATAAAGTCATGAATATTAATTCTACACATGTACTATTCATACATGAATACGGTACAAAGCACCGGGGTGCCAATACTATTTTGAATTGAGGTTAAAGCATAAGCGTACTTTGTGCTCATACTTAAGTATCATCTGCATTCAATTCAGTTCCATTTTATCTTGACAGACATCGTCGCAAAGGAAGTTTACAGAAATCCAGATGGAGGATTGAACCAGGCACCCTGGCGGCAACGTTAAGGCAATTCTAAAATCGGATTGGCTGAGCCATGTCCCGATCCTACGGTCTGATAAAATCCGACGATCTGATATACGCACGTTCCTCTGACGACACTATAAAAATTGGATTCCGAATTAATGCCAAACTTTTTTTTTTTTTTTTTTTTTTTGGATCAATGAAACTATTAAGCCGTTATTCTGTCCTTGGAATACTCGAATCTTTTAACCCAGATGAGAATGGGTTCGCGTTTGAGTCTGGCTCCTATTAAGGTTTCTTCTTCATGTACTCTCAGGGAGTTTTTCCTTGCTACCGTCGCCTCTGGCTTGCTCATTAGGCATAAATTGCAAATTTAATTCTTAATTTCTGTAAAGCTGCTTTGTGCAGATTAGGTGGTTAGCACTGTCGCTCCACAGCAAGAAGAATGTGGCCTTTCTGTGTGGCGTTTGCATGTTCTTCCTAAGCAGGTTTCCTCCGTGTGCTCTGGTTTCCTCCCACAGCCCAGACACATGCAAATTAGATCATCTGGCTGCTCTAAACTGCCCATATTTGTGAATGTGTGTGTGACTGTTTCTTCATATCTGTGTTAGCACTGCGACGGACTGGCGACCCGTCCAGGGTGTAACCCCGCACCCCTCGCCCGGAGTCAGCCGAGCGTCCCCATTCACACTTTGTCTTTGCTTAAGTTTCATGTACAAGAAAAAAAGTTATATGAGAGCCACTAAAAGTCTTGGAAGAGCTATTACTCAAACTATTACTCACATATAACTCGACAGTCATAACACCATCAGTCAGTCTTGTAGGTCGAAGAGGGCTATTTTGCACATGTTAGTCTAGACTGTGTTATAACACCTCTGTCTGGTGTGCGAAAGAAGACGGTGTGACAAATCTTATTCTTGATTTAATTACTGGCACTTACTATGAGTCCTGAAACAGAAACTTTTTTTGATTTATTTTACATAATATTACTGGCAAAAATGAGAGAAAGTTCAATTGAATTCCATTTGCAACATCACAAAGCAGCTTGACAGAAATCTGTATATACACTACCGGTCAAAAGTTTGGACACGCCTTCTAATTCAATGTTTTTCTTTATTGCTATGACTTTAAAAGAGACTGGATAATGACGGACTGTTGTTTCTCTTTACTTAGTTGAGCGGTTGTTGACATAAAAGG
>JAQQZR010000002.1:3503934-3519282 GCA_030068235.1 Notoglanidium macrostoma | reverse complement strand
GTGTGTGTTTCTTGTACACATGAGTGTGCGTATATCTGTGATATTTGTGTTGTGTATATATAGGTATGTGTATGTGTATGTGTGTGTATGTGTATGTGTGTGCGTGTGTGTGTGTGTGTGTGTGTGCGTGTGTGAGTGTGTTGTGCACGAGTGTGCGTATATTTGTGATATTTGTGTTGTGTATATATAAATGTGTATGTGTATGTGTGTGTCTTGTGCTTGAGTTTACATATACAGTATGTGTGATATGTGTGTGTGTGTGCGTGCGTGTGTGCATGTGCGTGTGTGTAAAATCACCACCTTTTGACCAATCAGAAGCAAGAACTGAACAGTTCGGTGGTACAGAAATTAATGAATGGGTGTGTGTGTGAAATCTAACACTACAGTTACGCTTAATTATTCCTTTATAATGAGCTTCACTTGTGCATTTTTCATGTCCATGTAAATTATTTAAAAACTGCAACTATGCCTTTCCTTTCTAACCCAAATAGAATTAATTGCTCCTCCTGACACTTTAAACTCATTATCATTCACTTCTGTTGAGCCAAACACACATTTCATACGCGGATAGTCTAGCAGCCTGAAAGCGTCTCATCTGCAGCCCAGTGAACACGCTGACAAATGAGCCAATCCTGCAAGCAAATGTAAATCCCTCTCCTAAAGGTCAATTCGGCTTCTCCATCCGCCAGTCAGAGAGGAGCGGAAGAGCGCGAGCACTACATCACTTCACAGCATCGGGCTTCACGGCACACGAGGAGCGGAGGTGTCCATCATCTTACAGCACACGCCCGAGCTTTGGAAAAGCAAAGATGTTCAAAAGAATAGGATACATGTGGCAGCCTATCATTTTTTCATAACCTTGGAAATCGTGATCGCGATTAAAATTCGATGAGTTGCACGGCTTTACGCTTAACTGATCAGAATTACGCCTGTGGGAGAAAATTAGCTTTTAGATTTTGACGTCTGACTGCTTTTTATCATCGTGTTTGTTAAACTGGCTCCTTGGACACATACTGATCTTTGCAGGACTAAATATATTTAAAAAAAAAACCATTTTAGCCAAAACCTGGAGGACGTAAAAGCGACACCAACTATAGACGGAACCAGAACATCCTTTCGGACTGCTTTCCAAGTCCAACTGCGCATGTTTAGCGATTTCATCCACTGCAATGTTAAACCTCCTGATGAGCTCTGTTTCTCTTTAAAACTTTACGCTGTCGTCATGACGGTTGCCATGCACTGTGTCTCAAATTGAAAACTGTGACCTGACATTCAAAACTATTTGCTAAGCGAGATCATTTAGAAGACTGGCATGCAGAACAGACCTTTTTTGGCGTCTTTACAGGCTACATGAAAAGAAAAGTGGTTATTGGTTTGTCCTCACTAAGTATGTGATTTGAGACTGGTCATTAGTTTGTTTATTCCGTTTATGGATGGAAAGGACGCAGGAAAGGCGTGGCAGCCATCTTGCATACATATAGTTAATAGCGAGTGTTACTCCGGCTTAAGAGAAACAGAACGAATTCTTAGAATAGCTTAAAATCTCTGCAGCGAGACTTCACACAAGGTACAGATTATATAAAACAAGATGCATGAGGGTAGATTCAAAGGCTTATTCGTGCACGATGTGAAGGAAGGATCCGTGACATATTGAGCAGTAATTGCGCTATAATGATGTACATTACGATTCATATTTAACCGCCCAAAACGTCCCTCAGTTTGTTTAGCTGTCAGCTTCTTATAGTGAGAAACAGGATTAACCAATCAGAATCATGCATTTTTCAGTTGCTTTTTTTCCAACTGTTCATGCATTCCTCGACACCTAGGTGGAAACATTCCTGACCAGTATTCCTGATAGTCTGGGCGATGCTAAATGGTGGCTTGTTGGTCCATATTCCGGTTACGGCCAGACGCTGCTCTGAAGTCGGAGCACTACGACATCATGAATCATCAATCCTTGTTCGCTTACGAGCAGAAGAGGTGGTGATCGTTCACCTCGCCGAACCCAGATCGAGCAGTAATTTGCGTGGCACTGAGCAATGAGAAGTCAGCTCTATTTAAAGCTGAAACTATTTGCTAATTCATGCGCGACCATCAGCGCTCGGACCCCGAGTCGTATATCTCAACAACCTCTGTACAAGAAATCTTCATACCGAAACACTCGAAATTTGATTTACATAAAGTTTCAGGAATTTCTTGACTCGAGTCATTCACTCCTGCATTTTTTTCCCCCATCCATATCTATCAGCCCCATCAGGTACACCTGTAACCTAGCAACAAGGAAAGATATCATCCCGCCCTCAACCTTCGCTCACAGTGGCAGCTGGATGCTGACAGCCAATAAAACGCGAGGAACTTCATCTCCCACGGGACCGATCGACCAATCTGTGAGTTTCGCAAGACCTGTTGAGATGCATATCTTCCTCTCGGTGTCTCTCACACTCACACACACACACACACACACACACACACACAGCCCCACCCTAAAAGCAGGAAGACGACATCACAGGATCAGTGCAGATATAGCATACAAAATCATGCTCTCGCTGACAGACAGGCTTTGACACGTTTGACGATCTTATTAACATCGTTTATGTCTTTAAAAAAAACTGGCATTTTTTTTAATAAGCCTGTGTATCCGATTAGTGTATCCGTGTCACTCAATACACAGGTATTAACCAGCCATGGCTTTGCAGGACTGTGCACCGGTGCCGAGAACATTCATCTATTCCATCTGCTGTGACTCACAACCTGGTACATGTGTTATTTATTCCTCCGTCGGTCTAACACACACTTGCCTCGGACGCAATTGCCGCACACAATTAGCTCACCGTGTAACACAACACAGCAAGGGGAGCCGGCGTCGGCTCATAATCAAACCAATACTATGGTCAGTCATGCCACCTCCGGCTGCTTCATTAGAGCCCGATCGCTCCGTTTTCCCCTCTCCCTCGCCGCCTCGGGCCCAGACAAATTAACCCCCGCTGTGCCGCCCACTTCCAACCAGACGTCCCTGTTTAATAAGCCGTCTGCAAGGACAGCGACTCTTGCATATATACACTGTCAGCAAGAGCATCCAACGAGCAAAAATGCTGAGCGTACCAGAATTAGGGTTGACGCTGATGTCAATAAACACACTAAGCTTTTATTTATGTGGTTTGTGCATATGTGATTATGTAATTAGGATTAAAAAGAGAAATGAGAAATCACTCAGCATTTCTGAACTGGATCCAAACATACACACCACAACAGCAACGGTTTTTTTTTATTTTTTAATTATATAATCCTGTTGTGTTTCAGTGATTTTTAAATGCGCTGGTGTTAATACGCTTTAGACCAAATCTCCGACTCTATGAGTGCCTGTACCTACATTATACAGCCGTATAATTTCATTTTTCGTACTTTTAATTCTGGCACCGGTTTATCAGAAGTTAATGCACTCATTCTAATACATGTGGTTGTCATAGTAACGTCTTATTCACAGGGACTTAACGGCAGAGTGGTCGCGCCACATGATCTGCGACTAATGACTGGGTAAAAATGTTATTTAACAAAGAAAAACATATCATCGTTAATATGGTGAGGTCAACTCCAAGGAGAGGTTTTAACTTCGGTGGAAGGAGTCTCCAGGATCAGCGCTTCCTAACGGTTAGATGTTTCGCAGCAGGGGAAAGTCTTCAAGATGGAGGAGATTGTGGTGGCCAGCTGCGTTGTTTATGGTCAAAAGAAAGTGAACATACGGTTTATAGCCGCTATATCGTAAGTGATCTAGCTTGTTCCATGGATGGTACAACATACAACGTCATTCTTTATGGACTGCGTCCATTCAAGTCCCTGCGACTGTTACTGTAGAAACAATAACAAATAATAAATACAAACCTACCTTCACTTAGCTACAATCTTCAGACCAATCAGAATTAAGATTTCAACGGCGGTGCGATATAATAAAAACATTTCCGACAGAGGAAACTTATTGGCCTATTCATCGTCTCTGCCTCGTCTGTTATTTCCTTATATCAGGATGCTTGCTTTGGTGCTAATTATCGCCATAATGGCATCCAACCGATTATCGCCAACAAAAGAAAAACACGTACATACAATTACTAATAAATCCTCTTCTGCAAACCAAACAAAAACCAGGATCCAAGCCAAAGCGTCAAGCGTCAGCTCCTGCTTCAGCGTCAGCTCTGTCATCTTCAGACGAGAAAACTCTTCACACCTTCTCCTTCCTTTTCACAGCATCACTATTTATCTGCTCCCCCTTCATTATCCTGCTCTTAAATCTGTCAAAGTTTTGTGGAATTGACGTGAGGGCGAGACACTTCTCATACCTTTTCGAACGTTGAGGATTTTTTCCCCCTGTCAGTTTTCACAGCTTATTAAACAACAGATCAAAGCAGTTAAATGAATAAATTACATGTTTTTTAGACAGGTACAATTCGGAAAGGTAACGAAACGCATCAGATGTAAGGATGTAATTGAGTACAAATACGTCATTCAAAAGGAACAGCCGCCCACCGGCTTCTGCGGCTAGAGGAAATCTTGACTATTTCTACATCTGGAATCTTTACGGTGTTTTTCCAGTGTTCGTACTCAAATCGAAAGAAGAAAAACCTTCCAGTTTAGGCCACACCCACTTTAAATCTGTAAAAAGATACAGCGCTTGCGTTACACTCATAAATTGCTGAAAAGGGGAAAAACATCTCTTTCTTTCGCTACAATTCCACACTGTCCTGAAGCATGTGTGTGTGAGAGGGAAAGAGAAAGTCCACTTTCACATGTTAAGATGCTGTGACCCGAATATCTTATCTAGACCATAATCATCTGCCCTTTTTTTATATTATTTTTCAATTCGTTACATCGACATATCTCACACTGCTCTGAATAAACTTCAGAAGTACATGCTGAGTCAGATACGCTCGAGCCCGTTTCACTGGCGCCTCTAATCCGCTCTTGATATTAGAATTCCTGGAATTCCTGTTTCACAGAAGAGGTGCAGCATAGAGGCCGCCATTCTGTGGGTCAGTGGGTTTGAGTGGGATTCCTGCGAGTCATTTTCACTATTCATCACGTGACTGGGACGGGACATAACGCTAACATAACATAACATTTGAAGATAATGCTAATCATTCTGTCATCTTTGTTATTTTCTCCTGTCTGCTTTTTTTGCGGCAGTCACATGACCAGTGTACGGTGTGTGTGGACTGACGACACATGGTGCAGACCCTGAAAAAATAGCATTGCCAGCAATGAAGTCGGGTGTGACGGTGTTCAAACTCCTAAACTCTGTTTGTAAGGTGTGTAAAGTTGTTACCAACTATACCACTGACTTGGGGATGAATAACCTTAGGAAATGCATTTGTACAGTAAAGTAGAAGGAGGCAAAATGCACTTTTGCGAAAGTCCACATCTCGACTAACCAACAGGATTGCATACAAGTGGCAAGGTTTAAGACTTTTTACTATTGTACAGGCACAGGGCTTCATCAGGGTTGCCCCCAACAGGCACGCCAGGCTGCACTGTTTCTACATTTTGCATTGTTTAATGTTAGTCTAATGCAGTAACCCTGCATTAGAGTAGCCTACAACCTAATACTGTGTCCAGCTACAACAAAAATCTCCATTTATGGGGGACAAATATGTCCCTCTGAGTACTAGACTGGTGGACCCACTGCACAGGGCTGTTTCTAGCTTTTTAAGAGCCCTATGCAAAACTTGCAAAAAACGAATGGGATGTTACAGGAGTCATTCTAGTGGGAGTAAGACAAGACGGGAATTTAGTTTGTTACTTCTGTCACGGGATGGGAATGGGACAGGGGCGAAAATCCAGCCTTAGTGCAGAGTTGACTGCAGCACGGGACAAGAGCATGTTCGGAGAATGACATCTAAAAGCTGGCTAAGGTGGAAAAAGGCTTCGTTCAGCCATGTGTCGTAGCAGAAAGACAGTATGGGGAAAGAGCACCCACAGGTGGGTTCTTCAGTTTATTCTAAAGTAAACATTGTTCTACATTTTGAGAAGAAAAAATGTAGAGGGAAAAAAAATGAGAAGTGGAGAGAGATTTGATCAATGGATACATGGATGGATGGACAGGAAAACAGAGTGAGAGGGAACATGATGCTGACAAGAGAGAGCGAGAGAGAGAGAGAGAGAGACAGAGAGAGAGAGAGAGAGAGAGAGAGAGAGAGAGAGAGAGTCAAGGACCCCCATTACACAGCTGGAGCAAAGAGCTGCAACCCCCCTACAGGCTGCTTTAATGAGCCGACCCGTCACACACCGCACAGGTAATCAAGGTCAACTTCCAGCCCATACACGCAATCAACACACACACACACACACACACACACACACACACACACACACACACACACACACACACACACCAAACATAAATATGCAAGACTTTTTTCTGTGAATTCACTCACTCACTCTCTTCCAGTAACCAATCCATCCTGGTCCGGGTGAATCCAGAGCCTATCCCGGGAACGCTGTGCATGAGGTGGGAATGCTCATGGAATGATGTGTAAGTGCTCATGAGTTCAAATGTGACTATGTGTACGTTTACATCATGGATCTTGATGCACATGATATCCATATCAATGTTTGCATCAATCCCCTGCCAAAATGTGTTAGGCTGAAAACATTTTACCAGTTGCATTACTACAGTTGTAGAAAGGGCAAGTGATAATACTATGATTATTGTAGTCTTTAGCTTTAAATGTTGCCCTAACTTCAACTGACGGCGGTAATGTAGCCATGAAACAGCTGTATCCTTGCTAATATCCTCACAGACATCCTGGTTCCCGACTACACACCATGACTCACCATTGAGCACCAAATGATGATTTGACCAAGTCTATCATCGCTTGTCAATCATGATAAGTTCAGAATTAACGGAAAAAACACAAATGTGATTCTTTAAATACGAGTGAAAACAGATAACAGATATCGTTCAGGTTAAGAATCTGAATCCAGTCCAAGCTGTTTGCACGTGAACAACAACAAGCTCAATAAAGAACGATCGGAATTGCCTGGTTTTGGAAATGCAGCATTTGTTGTTGACAGGATTTGACAGTTATACAGGAAAACACTGGATTCGTGTGGCAAGATTAATAGTTATAAAAGAAATAATCCAAGTGTGAACGTGACGGGATACAAGAAAACCTTGTCGTTGGTTATTTCTTTGAAAGTAAGAAGTAATCTAGAAAAACGTCTGGCTTCTGAGACGAACATAAACCTGATATGATTTGAACACCAGACTTACACACCACTCCCAACTATGTATCAAAATCCACCAAGAGCATCTGGAGATGTTTGCCGTCATCACTGGTCATTGACATGCTGCTCCACTAGAGTGCAAAGTGAAGGGCAAAATATAACCTTTATACGGCCATGTAGAGAAAGATCTCACAAGACAAGATTTGGGCTGAAAAAGGTGATAAGCATTTAACGCTGTGTTTATCAGTGGGCTTCCTTTTATCATTACGTCTAAATAATTCAAAGATCTATCAATAATGCAGCTTTAATTAGCTTAGTTACACTGCCTGCATGGAGGACTGCTGTACCTGATCTGGCTGCCGATGCAGAATCAGCAGAAACGTTAAATAAAGGACAAACCAACTGCAGACGAGATCGCTAATAGCTAATCGCCAAAACGAACCTTTTTTTTCTGTTGAGCGAATCGTGCTTAACAATCGACTTCTACTTTTCTATGTGCATTCACACTGTATATTTCTTATCCGCAGATAATAAAGACGGTCCGGTAGGATTGGAGGCACTTGTACAAATAGTGACAGAAGATCTCAGCGCTCCAGAACCAACGTGATATTGCGAAATCCCTTTGCCAGGTATTGTGATCGTGACTCCCCGAGTCTCTCCTCAGAGACAGATGAGATAAGGGGATTACACGGGCTGACCCTGTGCCTTAAAGCTGCTGAGAAGATGTAGTACGCAAGCTATCAAGCGGAGATAAGATCAGACAGGACAGATTCACAGCCAGACAGAGACACACACGGAGAGATAGCGAGAGAGGCAGCTTGAACGTCAGGTACTTCTTAAGTGCGTTTAAAAGACCGCCCTTCATCATCGATTGCCGTGTTTAAAACACAACTTCTGGCTCAATTTGTGCTCGAGAGATAAGCCGCCATTAGCACGGATCAAGTGTAGAACTCCGACCTGGGTTTCTGCCTCCACGTTTTCAAGCAGGAACAGCTACGGGCTAGTCGCAGAAGCCGTGCTACAGATTCCATTTTCTATTTTAGCGCATCGAGCAGAAAGCACGCTGTTGCAAAGTTCCCCAGCATGTCTGACATAGAAGGGAGGGGCTTCCATTCGCATGTGTGGGTCTGTGGCATGAAAAAAGTATTGAGTGGAGAGAAAGAAAGAGCGAGAGGGAGAGAGAGAGGAAGGAGCAGGTTCACATTAATGGTCAGTGACACAGAGCGCTTGCTAGCCTTGCTCCTGAAATATTAAGCAGCTTCCTCACAGGTGAAAAATTCCTGGCCTTAATGCAGCGGGACCGTGCTGCCAAATGGAGAGAGAAGTGTTCCATCGTCTTCCATTTTACAATTTACAGAAGAATACACAAATGCGTCCTGGGTGATGGGATCACAAGTGGACAGCACTGAGTACAGGTGTGAACGGGGACAAATGTGTCTCGAAGGCGCACTGTGATCTGATATCTCGAGCCACATTCGGATGCGGTCTGGGATTTACACGGCCACATGACATTTGTAGTGTGAACATGATGAATACGAGTCTTGATGCATCCTGTACAGGAAGGAAGGACCAACTAATGAACTGCGTCATTGCCCTAGCCAGAAAACGCAGTATGTAGTCGTTGTTTGGAAATCATGCTGAATGGTAGCGTGGAGAACTAAGGGATAAATGTGAAGCTATGACAACACTTTTTATAGTTTCACTTGTCATCTCATCTCTGATTCATTTATAATCTGAACACGAGTGGTCACAGGAGGTACAACCGTAACGCCAGGTACGAATAAAGCCAAACACAAGCAAGGAGCATGGAGGCTGAATGTGAAAGTCCAGATTCCACATTTTCCCAACAGTAAAGTACCCGAGGGTGTGACTCAGTCTACTTCTATTTTAAAGAAATCACACCGTCATTCATGAGGCTGCCTTAATTTCGAACTTTCATAGGTGTGGTCGGAGTACGTAAGGGAGAAAACACGTCACTGGAACGTGTGTACCTGAAAGCATGCAAAAAATGACTTACACGCAAGTGTGAGAATTGCACAATGGGGTGTAGTCACGTAGCACATATTAAAACAGACAGAAGAACAAGACTATTCTATGAAATGCTCAAAAATATCTAATCAGTAGTCGTACGCATATGGGAACAGTCCACACTGAAATGAACTAGGAACTATTTTCCTTCAAAATGGAGATTAATAAGGCAAATGTCAGACATCGGGGTAATTACAGTCTGGCCAATCCAATTTTTTTCCTGTTATAGTTTCACATGGTTCATGGTACAATGAGTTTCTACAATGCAAAAGTTGACAAAAAGAGTGCAGGCCTCAGGGACGGACAGCCTCCTCCTCATGATTTACAGCCCAGTGTACACTTGGCCTGAGAACAGTCAGTGTTTCGTGCATTTCTACTCCCTCTCCAGTTTATCTCCATTAGCAGGATGATGTGCTTTAGGCCACTTCTGCGATCCAGAGCACTGAAGATTTTGGCCTGGTTTGACCACAGATTTGTATGGAGAATCAAGTAGCTGGAAAAAAAACACAACAGCGTATTCATAACAATCCTTACAGGTCGGCGCTTGGGTTTTATTTGACTTGGAGGGGACGCCGTGCTCTACAGTTGCTTTGCTGGGAAATAAATCCACCAACACCGAGCTGGAATCTGGACAATGAGCTTCATGGATATCTGGGGGTTTGACATCACAGCTGGAGCTGCATCCAGCACAGCTGTCGACAGCGGGCACGTACACAAAATGAGAATCATCATCTTTTCCATGATGGTAGAAAGGTGCTCAAGAGTTTAAAGAGGGTCTTCTTTATGCAACTGATCTACTGCTTCCATAGATGCGTTAAATGAAGATGTCTATCATGACTCTAGGTCATTTAGGAAGTGCGATATTTTAGTATTCCCAAGCACCGAGCAAAAGATTTAACTGAACCACTAAGTAGGAGAAAGTGCTCAATGCCTGAGGTCATTCCTCTGGATGAAGTCCTGTGGCGTCTGTCCAGAGGTTTCAACTTCTAAACTCGATGCAGTGGCTTTACTTTACTTTACTAAATAGCTTCAATCCTGGTGCAGATACCTCCTCTCGGTCATGACAAAAGATCACAAGATCACCAGGCCTCTGGCTCAACACTTGTGCTTGTTTAACAGTACCTTGGAAATAGAAATTAAAAAGGAACAGGAAAAAGAAAAGAAAATATTCAGTTTTGCTTTCCCAGCAGGACCGTGGGAACATGTTTGATGGTGCAGGGACACTGAACTTTAGGACTTTCATCACTTGCTTCTCCCATTCCCTCGGTTCTGTTTAGCATAATTTGACTTTCTTAGCATCTCTGTCTGCCAACAGAAGCTTTCATTTATCTCTCCAGTTTCCTCAATTATCTATTCATCTCTGCACCTCTCTCTCTCTCTCTCTCTCTCTCTCTCACCCTGAGGCGAATATGCCTAGATGTCAAGTCCTGCCTGAGTTCATCTGACAGGTAGGTCTAAATATTTAAGTGCTGGGCACACACTTCCATGAAGAAGCTCAGCAATGCACAAGTTCTCGGTTTAACGGAAACACAATCACGGTACATTAGTACGAATCAAAAATACGCAAAAAGCGCAGTCTTCTCTAATTTCCCCCCAATAAAAAAGGCAGACGAGCCAACTGGCGAATGACTGACAGTTGTGTAGACGTTTCCGATCTACTCTCCAATACTAACTGACCTCCCGGAAGCCCCGCCCCCTTAGTGATCATCATGTCATCTCGATTTTCTAGCCACGATAATAATTTACGAAATAAAATCTATCAAACACGGGGCACTTGAGCAGAAAAAAAAAGAGGTCTTCACAGTTGTTCTATCACTATCACCTCATTTCTTTCTTCCACTAGGCTCTCCTTCTGCCACACATTTGTACTGCTGCTAATGTAAGTGAAGAAAAAAGACGACGTAGGCTTGAGACGATCGACAGTAGGATCGGGAATCGCCCATAGATTCCAACTAACCCGACGGCTATCGAGCTGGACGGTTTAGTCGGACGTCTGTCAGGAAATGTTGTGTCTCGTAACATGTGATTTCTTTTGTGTTTTGATTTCCTATACAAACCTTAATAACCCGGCTCTGAACCAATAATAATAAATAAATAAGCGCGTCCTCAAAGGGCACCAGCACCAGCGTGCAGACACAACAAGCCGAGCACCTGGGAAGGAATCTAAAAACACATCGTATCCTCTATCAAGCCGCTGTATTGATTACTTCCCTGAGGTGCTCGCTCCTTAACATCGTCCCCTTTTGGAATGAACCAACTCTTACCCCAGTGAGGACTTCCCTGCTTCTTAGCGATTCCCATTGCTCCGTTTACTTCCTTTTTAACTCCCCGTCACCAACCTCTCCTTCTTAATCCTTAATTACCTGCCGTCTCCTCTCACAGCCAGACAGAGAGACTCGTTTACCCAACGCTGTCTGATCTGCTCGCTGCCTCCTGTCTTTCTGTCTTTTTTAATCTATTCAGTTTGTCTGTCTCGTTGTTGTTGTATGTCTTAAATTTCTCCTACATCACATAATTTCTCATGCATTACTATAGACATGTCTGGCAAAGCATACGTCAGCAACACGGAGAAGGGCATAAGGACAGGATCTTAGAGGCGGTCAAAGGGACAAATTCAGCCGTGTAGTCTTAAGGCCGATTTGTACTTCCGCGTCAAATCTACGCTCTATATACAGTGTTGAAGGTCGGGCTCATATTTATAATTGCACGTGAGGTGCACGTCTTCCCTAGGAGGCACTGTCGCATGAAAGACGAAAAAGCAACGCGGGTCAATAATAATAATAAACAGAAAATAACATGAACAAAATTTTGTTATGAAACAGACTTAAATTTTAGGAAAACACGTGAATAATTATGAAGCAAGTGAATTCTCACTTTTTACGCTATTTTTCTTTTTTTTTTTTTATAAGTAAAAATGTATGCGCAGTATGAGCAGCTCTTCAGCATATAGTTTTAAATCCACGCGATTAATCGGGCCATTATAATTAACTACAAGTGCTATAGAGCCTCACACTGTATATGTATGTTAATACAATATCGTGATTTCCAAGGAGAAGAAGGAGCAGCCGGAGGAAATGCGATGCAATAAAGCGGACCGATCACAGTTGTTGCAGTCAGGTTGCTGCTAGATACAGGCTAGCGTAGCGTAGTTATACTGTAGTGTACACGGCTATAAGGTATATTATAGATATATACAGATCCGACACAGAAGTATAAATTGGCCTTTACATTAAAAAGCTCTTTGAGTGCCAAGGAAGGAATATTTAGATAGATGCAAGCGCTGAGGGTTGCCAGTTCTGAAAAAAGAGAGCTGGAGGTATAATGCAAAGAAACATAGCTATGTTTATACTGTGCGTCAGCAGGAATCATGTGGTGTTTGTTTTTATTTTTGCTGTTCCTAAGGGCCATTTGGGTATAACCTGCCAAATAATTAGCAATTACTGTTGTGCTTACATTTTGCCCTTGTACTCCCACGCAAATACAGCGCTGTAAAGTGTTTGTTCACTTCCTAATTTCTGCATGGTACACTTAATTGTTTAAGATCTTCGAACAAAGGCAAACCTGATTAAAAACAACTTTTTTTTTTTTTTTTTTTTTTTTTAAATGATTATGAAATAATGAAATAAATCATTTCATTTGCTGAAATAAAAAAGTTATGCAACACCTATATCACCAGTGTGTAAAATTAATCTCCCCAATAAGCTTAATAACCGTAGCATCCTTAGCAGCAACAAACGCTTCTGATAACTGGAGATCAGTCTCTCACATCACTGTGGAGGAATTTCCGCCCACTCTTCCCTGCAGAATTGCTTTAATTCAGGCACATGAGAGGGCTTTCGAGCATGAGCTGCCCGTTTAAGGTCTAAGCAGTGGGGGTCAGGATTTTACAAAGCTCTGACACGGGAGACTCCTTCCAAAAAATGTCCAACCAAAAAATTCTCCTTAGAGAAAACATCACCATATCACCCTCCCGGGATTGCAAGTCTTTATTTGTTAAAGAACAAAACGTTGTTAACCTGTGTATTATCCGACGAAGATTTTGTGGAACGTCTGAGATACAAGTCTCCATCAATTACTTGTTACTAATTCACACAAATGCTGCGGAATAAAACAAAAGCAGTGCTTGCAATGGTTTAAACACTGGCTGCAATAATTGCTTGCTTCATAGTAATGCTTCAGCATTCCCAGGTAAAACAACAACAAGACGTTTTTCGGAAATTCAGATGTCAATTTGTCTGCAGCTAAAAATCTAGACCGGCAATGGATACAGATTCAGGATATCAGTGGG
The DNA here is from genome assembly GCA_030068235.1 of Notoglanidium macrostoma. Lineage (NCBI taxonomy): Eukaryota > Metazoa > Chordata > Actinopteri > Siluriformes > Auchenoglanididae > Notoglanidium > Notoglanidium macrostoma. The sequence goes on along the minus strand of JAQQZR010000002.1, from coordinate 3,505,751 downwards.
ACAGAAGCTCTGGTACGTGAGCCGGGGCAATCTTAGCCTGTTTGGCTATCTTCAACATAGAGTTGCAAGTTTAAAAGCCCTTCTATCATGAACACATGGAGCATTTTTTCAAAACGCATATAAGCATAGAATAATGCATCCAGCAAAAGTGATGTCTATTAGCTTGGTTTGTAAATATAAAGACTTAAATGGTCTTACGAGTTGAAATTCTGTGCCTCTGCAGTTTTCTAAAACCGGCATAATGAAACAAACATGCACTGTAACTATCTAAGAACTGAGGCTCGCAGCGCTCAAGGCCGCCATATGAATTGTTTCACAGTGGGATTACAACAAAACAAGGTTGCCTTGGTAACTCCGAAGCTACAGGTCACAAGGGCGTCGGAATATCTCTGTCTTCCTCCCTCTTTTTCTTCCCACCTACCTCTCTCTCTTCTCATCTGTCGCTCTGTCTGACTGGTGTGCAGAAGAAGATCCCTCATTACCTCCAATTACTGTGATTGTTCAGGGTGTCAATGATATCTCGGTCCAGCCATTTAGCTCTTTTCGACTCATTGACATTTGGTGGGGGCTCAGGGCATTCCCTCAACTCTCCATCTTAATAGGAAATACCCTACGGCCAGGGCAATGCTACTGATTAGCACTCTCTCTTTCTCTCCCTCTCTCACACCAACCCCCACTCGTCCAGCTTCGTCCTTTTAATGAGTGAAAGACTCACGCACACACCCTTTCATCTCATTCTTTCTAATGCCTTCATCAGCCAAGCAGGAGCTGCATAGACAATTTTTCACACTCTCCGTCAGGCCGCTTTTATCTGCACACTGCTAACAAAATGAGAGGCAGGTAAAGAGAAGGGCTCCTATGAGAGCACTGAACCTTTTCTCTGAAGGTGTGACTTTTGTTCGAGCCAGCGGCGCAGAGCCGGAGGTGGCATGCACACACACACACATACGCACACGCGCACACACATACAATGGGGCAAAAGCCTGGAGACTCTTAATTCAGTCAGACACCACAGGGCGTCTTTCACATACAGAATTCACACTGTTCTTTATGACGTTCTGCAGAATAGTGAAAAGGTAAAAGAAAGGTTTCAGTCAATCTACTGCATACAAACTTTATAGAACATTTTATGTCTATTACAACAAATCCAAAAATATGCAAATAAGCTCACCTGGTCAGCCCCCTTGAATAAAAGAGGATGCTATGCAAAGCGTGCTATTGCTAGTGTCATTTTTAGACATTTGCAAAACGCCAACACGGAGGTAACCGATTACCAAGAGCAGATTTTAAGAGTGAATGGAGTTTGTGGGATTCTTCCTCAGTAGAGAGAAAATGTTGGCTTTTAAGAGAAAGGGAAGTGAATCAACATTTTGAGTAATTCTGATTCTCAATAGCAAACAGGATCAGCGTTTCGAGCAAAGAGATTCTCATCCTCAATAGAGTCCAGAAGCTGCATTTTGAGCGATGCTCAAAGAGCAGGATCATCATTTTAGGCTGAGCGATCCTCATCCTCAACAGAGAGCAGGAAAAGTATTTTGAGTAGAGTGCTTCTCATCCAAGATAGAGGCCAAGGTCGGCATTTTGAGCGATTCTTATCCTTAGAGAGCAGGATTAACACTGCGACTCATTCTCATCCTCAATAAAGACCAGGAATGATGTTTTAGTGATTGTCATCCTTGGCAGGATCATCATTTTGAGCGGAGTGATTCTCATCCTCAATAGAGAGCACGATCAGCATTCTGAGTGATTCTCATCCTCAATAGAGAGCAGGATCAGCATTTTGAGTGATTCTCATCCTCAATAGAGAGCAGGATCAG
>JAQQZR010000002.1:3483405-3503545 GCA_030068235.1 Notoglanidium macrostoma | reverse complement strand
GGGGAAGCTGGAGCCAATCCCAGCATCATCGGGCGAGAGGCGGGGTACACCCTGGGCAGGTCGCCAGTCCACCACAGGGCAACTTGAATTATATTCAAACTTATTTTATTCAATATATTAATTCCTGGAAAAAGAAAAGGAAATAATCAGTAGTCATTTAATAAAAAAATATCAACGGATTAAAAGAATGTAATCATTTGTTGAAGTATAATTATACGGTCCTTCCTGATTCAACCTAATAACGGCCTATAACTCCTAACATTGTATCACTCTATCTAGCACTTTATCAATCTATTACTGCACTCTGTAAACTCATTCATCCTTCAATTAAAATTCATCAGCTTCACTGCCCATTTCAAAGCTGTCTCAACATCAGAACCAAACCGCCCCCCTGAGTCCACAGCACTGCGGCCGGCTTCACTGTAGCATGCCAGACTGCCTCTCCGAATCTACCCAGGGACATATCCATAACAACTGTCAGCCCCCGTGACAAATGGCAGTGAAAAAGAACAAGACGCAGTAAGCCAATCCGGCGGGGAGGGAAAATAATTAACAATTAACAAAGTTTCTTTCAGTCAGATATTTGATTATGTCCAATTTAGCCATGTGTAATAGAATGAGTGAGGGGAAGCCTGGCTTAGCGGACGGCAGTGAAATGTCCACTTTTTTCCACTATGAACTCTTAAAATCAGTTTTCATGAAAAATCTTGATTGGTATATCAGCCATAATGTGTGTCTGGGGAAAAAACTGGGGGTCAATTACTCTGCCTTATGAAGCCTCATAGTGCTATGAGGCATTTAGTATAAAAAAGAGAAGATGTAGACAGTGCTCTCTGGAATGGCATGTCTTTCCTGATTCTCTCTCTCTCTCTCTCTTTGCCAGGCTCTGCCTCGCTGTACTTATAAATCCTGACAAGGGTGTCAATATGTCAATGCAAATAGGCCGTGTAGCACCCTGCCTGGTGTACTGGGCCCTGCTCCAGCAGTGACAGGGAGACAAGAGCGAGAACCAGTGTGTGTGTGTGTGTGTGTGTGTGTCAGTGAATAAGTGTGCAAAAAGGAAAGGAAGCTCATTTTCAGTGCTTGCTGTCATTGCAGCCTTGGAAAAAGCATCCCCAGGTTGGGATAAAAATCAAAGAATCCATTATTGCTATTTTCTTTATTCTTCAACTCCTTAACGCATCTCCACCTGCTATATTTCTCTCCTAGCTGCTACATGAACCGCATTAATTGTGGTTAGCTATTAATTTATAATTAAGTGTGTAGTCTTATGCATTGATATCCAGAGCAGGGTACTAAAGTAGTCCCTCCTGCCCGTTGGCTAGGCAACGTCTTAATTTATTCATCTCCGTGTCTCCTGTGCTGTCCCTTCTGCAGCTGGGAGAGAAAGAAGCTAAAGAGGTGATGATACTAGTGTCACACGGCTGAGGTGTCTCTGAGACAGGCGGGGGTGGGGTGCCGGGGGATGAGCGGAGGGGGGCATTGGCACAACTCATCCTCTCATCACTTCACAAAGAACAATTCTTTTATGTCAAAACCTGAGAAGCCGGGAGAATTTCACTACGTGCTCACGGCGACTGATTTGCTTTAGGTGGAACCACATCTTGCAGATTTGTGAAGTAAGGAATACAACACTTGGGAGCATGTTGATGTAGGATAGTCATCAAGACACAAAGCTGAGCTACTTTTACCACACCGAAGTTGATTATTTCTCATCAATGCGGCATCCCGAATAGGGCTGGGAACAAAAGTATCTTCTACATAATATTCTTTAGTTAAAGTTCTAAATGTTCAAAAGTTATGTTCTGTTATCTGAACATTTTGCCCCTTTCTTTTATACCATCTTAAAGTTCATAAGTTGGAAAAAAAAGGAAAAGAACAGCAGCTTGTCATGTAAGCAAGTAACGCAAACTCTTCGGTACTAAAAACCATTCCCATGGGAGAGAATTTAAAGTGCTGACACTGTAGACTCCTTCCAAAAATGTGATTTACCACTCTTTAAGTCCTTTTGTAAGATCGAAACAATAATGCATCAACACGAGTGCATTATACACAATTTTTCAGGTTGTAAATTAATCTCGGCCTCAGAGGCTCCGCCCACATGCCACGGGATTTCTCATTTCCCTTGCACCATTTTCCGGGCTCCAACAAGAAAAGGACATTTTTGAACACTGTAAAAAAAAATGACTGGGAAAAATTTCATAAACCACTCATTATTTTATTGAGCATAAAAAAAGCATCGGTTGTTTCCATCACTTAAGTTGGAAGCGGCATGACAAATGGCTGCCGTTGTCAATTCACAGAGTTCATCATTTCCGAATCGACCACATTGAGAAAGTACCAAATTCTTGATCAAAATACTAGGAGTCTGGATTGCGAGACTAGGCTGTCATACAGTCGATCTAAAAGACAGCTGAATAGGACTGATGACAAGAAAACTCATTGCAAGGGCTGTTTTTAAAATGTCACAGTTTTATAAAAGTGACAGAACGCAAGGCCGCAAGTGCTTAATCATATGAGACACACACAGCACTGTGGCATTTAGTGTTCTCCTCCAAGCACGTTGAGGCACTGACCCGTGCTCGGCTGCTACATCAAAAGTTTAGAGGCCATCTGTTTGTTTTGTAGGTACCTATAGTGAATTTATGAATAGTTCATACTTTCCTAAAACTATCACGGTTTTCTCTTCTTGTCATACTGTGAACTAATACCGAGGCCAATTTGGCACTATTGTGTGTGGCGTCTTCTTCATGGAAAGGTCTCTGAGCACATTCGTACAGCTCTAATGAGACCAAATCGGTGCGCATGATGAAAAATGGACGTAATTACTATTTCTGTATCAGATTTACCCATAAATGTTGTAGAGTAATGTGCTCGATCATAAGAACGGAGTGAGATTAAATGCTTCATTTCCTGGTGATGAGTAGTTGAAACTGTGCCCGGTGTTTCGCTATTGAATGTTCATTGATTATCCCAGTGCCGGCAGTTTAAAAGAGAATTGCTGATGCTTGTTACTGCGATGCCATTCTGTATTAATGTTGATGAAGCACAATTACCGTAATAAATCAACGCAGGTGACGTTAACACTGACTCCCGCCAGGAAGGATCCCCTTGGGCAAACCTCATGCAAGTACACTTGCAGGCAGACACGCAAATGCAAGCAAAGAGTGTGTTCTTTCCACACGTAAATGCATCCACATGAACATCAATACAGCCACTAATTATTCATTCTCTCCTTTCTCGAAAAACCCAAAAATGTTCACTCGCATACCTACACTGATATAGCAGTCTGTCTCTTCTGAGCGTCTTGTGGAATTTCAATAGCATCATCAAAGCAACCATCAAGAGGGAGTTCCTTTCAGGAGCCTGAGACTCCATGGAAACACACAAGGAACAAGATGCACTCCTATATCACACAGTACAAGCACATGCTCACACATGCATACTTAAAGGCATTACGAAAAAGAAGTTAAAATGAATTAAATTGTGTAAACTCTGGCCTTGAAGGTCAGTAGATGGAGATACAAAGATACATAATGAACCTTCTAACATGGTCCAAGCACAGAGACCTATTGGAGAAATACACTGTACCAAAGTAGGGCTCATGTCCCTGTGTTGGGATGCTTGATTCACAAATGGAGCCGTAAGAGAAACTCACAATGTCAGATGTAGGAAAAACGTTTCAATGGAAAATGATCACAGGCTTTCCTAGTTGAAAAAATATTACTACACTACAGCAAGTCTATATTTAAGTTAAAACTGAAATTTGCGAAAGGCATTCCCAGAACAAGCACAAAGCCAAGGCCACCAGTGATGGTCTGCCCTGAAACATGGCCTATAGTGAGAGTTATGCTTCTAAAAACCTAGTATATTAGGTATTTCCTCAGACATGACAGCATAAAAGGTTACAGCATTCGGTCTGGGGAAAATACCAGAGCTTGTATCAGGGTTTGGCAACGCATCCAATTGCCGCAGCTTAGAGTTCCAGCCAGCAGGCGCAGTTTTCCACCTTACGCAGGTCCTGAAATTAAATCATCTCTGATTGGTGCCAGTAAAAAGACAAGGTCTTGAGTAAAGGGCATTTAGTCTATTATTTCAGACAGCAGAAGTGCACTTAATCTACAATCCCACACAGGAGGAGATGTTTAGCTCAAATTTCAGCGAAGCAAAAAAAAAAAACCAAAATGGGAGGATTATTTGCCAAGATGACGAAAAAGGCCACTCCGGCCATTAGTCCTACAGCTTGGTGCTTTCCGCCTTGTGATGAGCCCTGCTGGTGCCACTCTGTAATGCGCCGCCTCTGTAGCGCTGAATTGCTGTCATACATCACAGCTGAGGCTGCAGCAAAACAGTGTAGCAAGACAGCCCATTTCTCCTAGTTAACCTCCTTAACTGGATTACCTCCTGCCATCTCGCAATCTCCACAGCGGAACCTCACGCCAGCGTCGGATCCATCAATGAGAGCAGGGTCAAGTACAAGCTAATGGTTAGCAAGCAACAAAAACAAGCCAAGAAGCGGGGCATTTATTAGTACGAACAGGATTACAGAATGCTGAAAATGTTTTACCACTTCTCTTGGATGGGGATCTAATTTGATGAGGTTCTTTGAGGGATTTCATTGCATCTCAAATTAAAAAAAAAAGTAGTAAGAAACGCTACACTTAACAATTCCCGGCCGATAGGAAAATCTGACAGATTTGCAGTCACGAGGCCATCTTGGTGTCTCAGCTATATTAACAGATGTGTATGAAGTGGACTGACTTCTGCTTTAACCTTGGTCCAACATTCTCTTATTTCCCCCCATCAGTTGTAAGACATTGATCATTGGCAGTGGTAAATGTCAGGGCACTGACCCCTTGCCTGAGGTGCAGAGATGCACATGCAGAATTTTTCAATTTCCTACTGCTCACTCTCATTTCCTCATGACAGGATGTCCAATTACTTTGGACTAATGCCTGCTAGTAGCCTGTCAAACAAATTAATGCCATCATGATGTGAAAGCCAGTTTTGGTGATTTAAACGTGAATTCAGTCCAACTCATCTCATCAGTACAAGCTGTAATAATACTGTGGTTTGGATCGTCCTTACTCTGAAAGTGGATGTTTTTTTTTTTTTTCACAAAATCCTTAATTTGACGCTCTTGCAGGTAATGTAGCAGCCGTAACAGCTTGTGTCTCAGCAGGATCTTTGACCTCTTCACTGCTTCTCTGTGTTCAAACTCACTCATCTGCTTCAGATGCAAACGCAGCGGGCTTCAGGTTTGGGATAAAACTCACAATAACAATTCCATCTCAGTGCCATACCTTTGATGCAGCTACATTTCAACCATCACATCTGATCTGCAGTCACCCTTTATAAAGAACAGATTGTCCTCGTTTGAGAAAAGGCAATTGTTTGTTTGTTGGAAAGTGCTGACTTTGGTTTGCATGCTCGTTGTCTGTAAGGTAGCTTATCAAAGATCAGCAGGGTAGCATTCTAGCAATATGCAGGTCATTAGAAATACAAGATGTCTGCTCAACCCTTAAATCTATCACAGCTATATTTTACATTTTCCACCTACTTGATTTCTGTTGTTATTTGGTATCCTTGGCAGACATTCTGTCTGTGTCCTGTAGCTCTGTGTTAGCAATACATCTGCTAGACTACAAGCCTCCCTGAGCATGAGTTACACAGCAGATATGAGGGTCTAACACCTCCACACTCTGTTAAATTTAATTTCTCCTGCCTGTACTGTAACAATTATGAACCTCAGCTTGGGCAAATGTATGATTTTCCACTTAGGCAGCATATCTGAAGTCTAGCTTGGTTAACTGTGGCTGCTCATTCTGAAAGAATGACCTCTGACAACCTCAGTTAAGACCCATGTCAAGACCCGAGCTTTAAAAATTCAGGTATAATATATATATATATATATATATATATATTAAAAGAATGAAAAAGAGTTTGGAATATTCCCTTTCCTTGGGAAAAAAGGGAATAGCAAGGCTGCCTGCTTTGACAGAATTACCTCATGACCCATGTCATGACCAAGATTTTTCCACTACAGAAACAAGTGGGGTCAAAAAGGAAGTTGGATTAAAGGAATGAAAGAGAAGCTGCAAAATGCCCTTCCTCTGGAAAACAAGGTGAACACAGATACTATTAGAGTTATAAGAAATTCAGCATACCACTTTTTTCAGACTGAGTATGAGTATATGATGATAATGATACCAAGTGAATGAGTAACCCACTTAGCAGGCATGTAACAATATATAGAGTGCATCGATAAATCACAGTACAAATTTACGACAATTTGAATAGATGGAAATAAAAAATCAACCACGAATTATCTCATTGTGCATTAGAGGGCATTATGTAATATACAATAGGGGGAATACACATGACATCACAGTGGGTGAAAATAACACAGCTGGAATGCCACGAGAACAGGATCTGAAATGGGGAAGAGCTTTTGTGCAAAAAAGATTCAACAAGAAATTGGAGTTATGTATTTACAGACTGCCAAAAGCTAAATAAAAGAGAGGCAAATGCAAACTATTTTATGGTTAAGCCTGACTACAGCCTTCACAAATGTTCATAAGTATTAAGAAAAAGTTTGCTATAGGAATCTTTTAGGAATACAGGAAACAGTAGGAATATTTTAGTTAAAAGGCAATCTTTACAAATGTTTGTAAATAATTATTGTTGCTTATTAAGAAAAGGAAACAAAAGTATATTTTTTTATTTAACAAAAGAAATATTTAAGATAAAGAATAGGAAAATGTTGCTATCTGGTAATAAAATTTCCTTTTTAATCTTCTTTTTTTTCCCTAAAGAAATATCCCAATATCGTGAATTGTATCAGATGGTGAACTGAATGAATCATAACATATCTACATGTCTATCATGTTACATCATAACATGTCATAACATGTGTACCACTAAGCAATCAGGGGCATCATGGAGGATTTTATCTAACTCTGTTAATGTTGATTGTTGACATGTGCTGCTAGCAATGAATTCCTTGTGCTGAGTTTTATGTTTAAGCTGTCTTGATCATTTTAGTCTGTAGTTCCTCCTCTTGATATTTTCGCAGAGCACAGTTTGTACCATGCTTTGATTTCCATCATTAATTGTGAAATATGTCCAGATTGCTGTCATTTCATGTCATCTTGTTCATTAGTGCGGCAACGTCAACCAGACTCATCTGAATTTGCAGGATTGCAGAATCAATTTTAAAGATATAATACTAAAAGAAATATGCAGTACAAAACCAGTTAAAGCACCATAACAGTCAGACGACCTGATTCTAAAAAGACTTCAAAGTCTATTATAACTAAGTTGAGTAATAGGCTTACACAATGCCAATGAAGCCATATTAAGCTGAAAAGCTAGTGAGTGTTTAACAGAAGAGTCTAGGAGGCATCACATCACACCTCACCAGGGTGCTATGGAGTGAGAATCTCAACTCTGAGGAGATAAACCAGCACCCTTGATTAGTAGCACAGTTTCAGAGCAACACAATCAGCTCAGAATCCTGCTTATTAATGTATTTTATTAAAATAATCGATAGGAAACCATAGTAAGAAAGATGAAGTATGTATATCACCAATGTCTTTGCGACAGGTGAATTCATCTGGTCCTATAGATACAGTACTGCAGCAGTACCTTGAAGTCAGGAGGCATAAACGAGAGAGTTCTAAGACACTTCATGATTCCCTCATGCCTCATTTCTTACAGCAAAACCTAGCATCACACCATTCCCTATGAGAGACAAAACAAAGACACTTTGGGGAACGGGAATAATCCATTAATACGTCCCTGTGGATCTACAAGCTTGGATTGACAGCCGACTGTTTACCATGAAATTGCATGAAGATCTTAGGAATGTCGGTGCAGATATCATGTAGTATCCAAGGGAATGCTACAGCTCCAGTATTTCTTAATGTTTTTAAAGTGTGGCATGTTTGTAGCTCCGTCATGGTGATGTTGAAACGATGGAAGAAAGTAAAAAAATAAATCCAATGCCTTGGTAACACAGTTCAACAAGATATAAGCTCAACAGGAATGTGATTTCCAAGAATATGATTTACAGCAATCTTTTGAGTTTTGTATTATCCTTTGTGATACCCTGTTCTGTCCACAGGGCCGGTGGAAGGGCTGGACAAACCGGGCAATTGCGCAGGGCGCCAGACCACTATGGGGTGCCACACCATGATGCTGACATGGTTCGGTACATTTACCAGGAAAATGTTTTGGATTTGTACACAAATCTTGGCATTGCCCTGCAATGTGCTGGTAACCATAGCATCAGGAAAGAGGAATTTTTCGCATCTCAAACTTTTTAAAGAACTATCCGCGATCTACTGTGTCACATTGGGTGGTGGATTGGCCAAAATTTCAATTGAGCGCCAAATCTGTCGCAAATTGGATTGCTTCACGTAAGTTTGCAGAGCCAAAGCCAAAAAGGTCCTCTTTTAAATGGTAAGTCAACAGTATTAATTCATGACACCTGTCTTAAGTCACAAATATTGATCACTATGTGATAAATTGGCATTTTTTTCTCTTAGAAAATTCCATGAGGTAGCAACCAAAATGGCAAAGGTTCCTAACCACATTCCTATGCGATCCTACTGCCTCAGCATTTTTCTGAAGTTTTTTTTCCCTGCTAGTGAAAAGCCTGCTGGATCAGACCACTGTATCATGAGCATGGTGCAGCCCGGGTAATAGCTGCTGAATTGCTGTGAGTAAGAGTCGGTAATTACAGGTCTGGAGCGTGGCATTCACTGCATCACTGACTGGTTGATAATAGCCCCTTGATTGAGTAATTGTGGGTTTGAGGGCCACGCTGACGGGTGGAGTCTGTAATGATAGCGCAATCGTTCGTTCATTCATGCCCTGTTGCTGACTGGTTTTCGCAAATAGCACCAAAGGAGGTCAGTTCACCGCTGCTCAGTACAAAATTGATATAATAACCACACTCAAAGGTAATGATACTTGAGCTGGGCTCGCTCTGACTCACTACAGTGGTTAGATACACGAAGGCAAAGTCTCTTACTATAAACACCTGCAGTTCCACCGAAAGTATACCTCACAGCCACAACAAGAAGAGTCACTGGATCAGCAAGCTCATACGTACTCATTACGGCTAATATATGCTCTCTGAGGGCAGCTTAGCCGATATGTGAGCTACATTTATCTACACTAATCGTCTCAGGCTAGAAGAAAGACGGCAGTTGTGGACAAAACTGGACTTTCTAGTTGACAAGCCATCATCTCTCAACCCTCTTCATAGTGACTGATGATGTCTAGGGGGTTTCCAGAAGCTCTCATCTTTGTGAAATCAAATGCAAGGAAGCCACACAAGCCACTCTAAATGCATGCTAAACGGCGCTTCATTGCTCCCACAATCCCCTGCTGTTCCCGATATCATAAGGTACATTGCTTACTCATGAGCAAATAACCTGAAACAGTTGTGTCTCATCTGACCGTTTAACCTCTTCACACTTCCAAACCGACACAGATCTCCACAGTAATAGTAGCTAGTGCTAGTCTGTAAGCCTCAATTGTGTAACACCTTCAAGATAACCATATGGCTGCATAGAGATTACAAGGGCTGTTAGCCTCTTAGAGGCTGGAGCTGAGCAGCAGCGGTGCTGTGATTGAGGCCAAGGAACAAAAGGGTTCACTGGTGACACGAAACCATGATCCACCCTGTGAGAGAAGTGGAGGTGAGGATATAATTGCATAGGCCAGTGGTGCATGTGAAAGGATCAGGCCTCGGCTACTCCTAAAAGAGGAACACCCCTTGGGGAAAGGCCGAGTGCTGGCCTGCTTGTGTACCGAAACAAACATGGCAGCGGCAGCCATTCATTATGAACAAGCCTCTCATCCCATCCTGCTCGCTGTCACCAGCTTGGTTCTGTCTTTTTGCAACTCTCTTGCTGACAGATACACTGAGAACTGTCTCTCTGTCTCTAATATCTTCATTATTCTGGCAACATTACCAGCCAAGCTGCCCTGGGGATTTGTGTGCTGAGGCTTTTTGCCCTGCAGAATCTTCTGTATTTCGGTTTAATACTCCAAACAGGACTGTATACCGTTATACAAGAGAGAAGAGATTTTTGAACGGATAGGATTCGAAATATTTTCATGGCATAACAGGATCACCTGAGGAGGTAAATCAGCACGCTCGATTGGAAGCAAGATCCAACATACATGCATGTCACACATACTGCATTTACTGCAGCCAATCCAATGTTTTCGGGCAGTGGGTATAAACCCAGAGAAGCTTGAGGAAGCCCATGAGGAGAACATGCAAAACTCCACAGGTTTGGGCAGCAGCCCAAACTCAGGATCAAGTAGTGATATATAACAGATTCTTATGATTTTCAGCTTCCCTGTTATTTTACACCAAAGGCTGTCATCATGAAGGCTTTCTGAGCAAAAGACAGAAAGATGGAAGATAATAGGGATAATAAAGATGTTCTGCGGAGCGTGAATGGCCCAGTAATACTCTCCTTTTGAACACCAGGCTTGAATAGACAGCCAACTGCTTTAGCTGGCTTGATCATGGAGAGCTGCTAACAACTAACCAACTAACCAAGGAAATTTAAAAATTTCCCACCAATTACTACTATATGCTACAAGACATAAAATAAGCTCATTTACACTTTCATGTCCCAATGAGTCTGATTTCCAAGCACATGTAGTCAATAAAAACATCACCACAGACTTTAATAGACAAATAAAAAATTAAAAACAGTTTTTGAAATGACACGTAATCCTAAACAATCATTTCAAAAGTACCTACACCAACAGTGCCTACAAGCAGTACCAAATAGCCCATTGTTCCAGGTTTTTAAACATATAATCTCATGTGCAGTCGCAGACGGGGAATCATGTGGCGAGTGCAGAGAGCACACTTTTCAAAGTCATGAGAACAGTGAAGGTGCACTATCCTGGATCATGTGCTGTTGCGACGTGTTAACGTGAAGTTATTGGAAGTGTACACTGTGCGTATGGTTTCAATCAAGATTATAGCTTCACATTTATTCACTAGGCAGATACTTTAACACAAGCAACAGTATACAATCAGATAACTGAACATTTTCCGTTCAAAATGTTCTCTTTTGGCCAAAAAACATAATTGCTGTAACATTTCGCTGGTCCAATAATCAAAAACAGTCCAATAATCGTAAATCACATAAGCAGGTAAAAACTAGGAAGTACACTGAACTGATGCTGGGTTCATGACACGTCAGAAATTCCAAAATTATGAACTCAGACTCTGAAAATATTATTTGAACGCATAGTCGGGTCGGATTTGTTTTTTTTCAGAAACCCGTGCGAAAATTTAGGTCTCTGATTTACCCAACTTAACATCATAACAACTACAATCATGGCATTCTTCAATGTGACTGGTAGACATTAATATTACACATGCTAAAATGAGTTCAGAGAGGCGAGTCATTTTTATTTTCTTCTGTTGTCAAAAATACATTACGAACCCAATTCGAATAGGACTATTTATGACTGTGAGTCAAGACTACAAATAGAAGTACATTCACCGTAGACATTTTCCAAACAGCAAGCAGCTCTAATAACCTGCTTACGTGTTCCTCGTAAAGACAACAACATAGTGTGAAGATGTTACTCTGGGCATCCATATTGTTTTCTGAGCTGATCGTTTGAACACACGTCTTTTGGAATTTGGAAGCTCGCAAAGTTTGTGGTCGTCTTGAAGGCGGCACGTGACACAGAACCAAAAGCTTGAACTTAAAGAAACGAAGTAGGACTTCACAAGGTTTCACAGACACAATAGGGTAGAAATAGGAAAACTAATCAAGAACTAATACAAAGCATGTGCACACAATCCACCAACCAACCAACCAACTTACCGAATGACAACACTAAAACAATGACCAACACAAACATGAGCACATGGTTCTGGTCACCATTGGGAACAGTGATGCGAATATGGTGTCATATGATGTCAATATGGGCTGATCTGTCACAAGCTTGTCTATGTGTCTTGAAGGAAGTTGAAGGATTTATGTTTGCAGGCAATAGTTCCTTCATATATTTATTCATTCATCTTCCGTAAGTTGGTTTGGCGGATCCAGTGCCTATCTCAGGATTACTAGGTGCCTATCTCAGGATTACAGGAACACACTTTGGATGGGATGCCAGTCTAGGACGCAGGGCGTAGAGCACCATACATAAACTCATTCACATCTAGGGGAAATGTGGAGTTGCCGGTTCTTCTATGGTATGTTTTGAGGAAGCCAGAGAACATGGCAGGAACCCACATGGACACAGGTAGATCAGGTGAAATTCCGCAGTCAATAACAATATAACATTGTTAAGAAAATACAATATTTAAGCATCGGTGTGTTTGTAAATAGGACAGAGGAAGAGGAAGTTCAGTATGCAGAGAGTTTAAACTATGAAAGCTAGTCTCTTTAACACAAATGGCACCTCTCTGGCCTGAGCGATTCACCCCTGTCATCACTGAACAAAACCTCTGATTATTCTGAAGAGATCCTGACTCCAACGACTGCAGTCTGTTTACTGCGGGAACTGGAATCTCAGAAGCTTTCTTCTTTCCTGTTAATAAAATTTATACGCAGAAACTGAAATTGCATAACGACAAAAGCTTGTCAGCAAATTATGCGCTTGTCTTCATTTATTTTGTTTACTTATTTACCACCTGTCTGCTACGTAATATGTTTCCTTGTTAAAAAACTGTAGAATGAAAAGTAATTAAACACATTCTCATACCCTTTTCTTCCCACTCCACATTGTTACATATAGTGATCTTTACAAATCGTGACATTATACTTCCTGCCAGAGAATCGTCATATTAAAAGTTTCTTTTAATACATAATAAATAAGCCACCATCAGGACATGTTTACTTTTGCTTCGAGGAAAATAATAGAGTTCTCTATCAGCAGATGTTACAGCCAGCTGTTGTCCTCAATAAACGGCTTTCTCAGAGGCTCAGCATTCCTACGCTCACGAAAATAACCTGTCCCACACCAAAGAGTCCAGCCACGTAATTATATGTTTCATTCCATAAAGTGTAGTTTCCTTTGCCCGTATTTTGGCCAGAAAATAAAAATAGTTCGACTGAAATATCTGGGTGTGCATAGACGCTGTGGCTGGGAGTGTTAAGAAGCTTCAGAGCTGCTCTATATGTAGGATGACCCTGAGGGTTTTAAGTTGAAGGAAGACACACATCACACAACACAACGCAACACAACATACAATATTTTCCTTCTTTGCAAGAGAGCGCAAACTGAAAAAGTCTTGAATCAGTTTTGATTTCACCTCCTTTTGTATCTACTTAGGAAGCTTTTATCAGTGACATTTTGACATTTAAAAGATCACCAACAAGACCATTAACGTCAACGGATGGATCATGGTACAGATCCGGACTCAGCAAAGAACTTGAGACGTACTGCAGTAGAACTGATATAATGTATGAAATAATGTACGAACCTTCATATTTTGATCATATGCACACTGGTCCATGACATGCTTTGGTGTCATGTAGTATCATTGGGTGGTGGTGCCACCTCACAGCTCCAGGGTCCGTTGTTCGATCCTGAGCTCAGGTTACTGTCTGCTTGGATCTTGG
This sequence comes from Notoglanidium macrostoma, assembly GCA_030068235.1. Taxonomy (NCBI): domain Eukaryota; kingdom Metazoa; phylum Chordata; class Actinopteri; order Siluriformes; family Auchenoglanididae; genus Notoglanidium; species Notoglanidium macrostoma. The sequence goes on along the minus strand of JAQQZR010000002.1, from coordinate 3,489,923 downwards.
CATGTTCTCCTATGTTCTATGTTCTCCTGGTTTCCACCAGGTTCTCCGGTTTACTTCTACCTCCCACAAACATGCAGGTAAGGAGACTGGCTACACCAGGGGTGTCAAACCTTGTCTGAAAAAGGACGGCAGGTTTTCATTCCAACCTAAGCAGGAGGCACACCTGATTCCACATGTTTATTCAGTTGATCTTGGCTTTCAATATACTCAGGTGTGGCTTCTGCTTGGTTGGAATGGAAACCTGCACCCACAGCGGCCATTTCCAGATAAGGTTTGACACCCCTGGGCTACACTATTTTGGCCCTGGGTGTAAAGGTACGGTGCCCTGCGATGGACTGGCATTCCCATCTGGATCAAATTTTCCAATCTTGCATCTAATTTTGCTGGGATTGGCTCCAGATCCACGAACACCCTGACCAGGAGAAGACACTTACTGAAGATGAATGAATGAAAGAATATGTAAATGAGAGAGACAAGCAGAGTTTAAGGAGAAGCCAATTGCTACATCTGTCCCTTTCTTTGTTACGTGTTACTTTCTAGAAGGGGAAAACAATGGCGTATCCTATAGGCGAGCACATTTTACGACAAACAAAAAAAGTGAACACGTTCTCCCTGATCTTAATCAGAATCCTGAAATTGCTTCTTACGGATTTTTTTCCCTCCGTATTCCCTACTCAATTTCTTCATATAAACACATTGTTATTACATTAACAGTTTTAAAATCTGACACACTACTTTTGCCAAAATTTTCATGCACGCAGTGGACGAACTCAGCTCTCATTGGGAACACACCTGCGACATTTTTATGCACATTTGAAGCACCAATCAAAACTCAGTGTGCTAATGAAAAGAAACACATCACACCTTGTGGCAACACCATCTTCAGCAGAATTAGCACTTAATATCTCAAGTGTGTAAAATTACACATTGTTATGGAAACCAAAAAACCAACGGAATAAAGAAAGATCACAGGTGAAGAGCAAAGGAGAAGAAAGACACAGGAATCCTGGTAATGACTGCGAGGTTCTTGTGGATGGTGTTATTACTGGAACCATTATATGAGCATGAGTCTGGTTCTGATCAGTACGAACATAATTTGTTACACAATTTCTCCATTATTTTTTCCAGAATTTTATCTTCCAGAAGAAATCACATGTGAACATGGTTTTGTCAAATCTACACTGAAATAAAGCTGAATCTACCACTCCTAAAGGTTCCTTGGTCTGGGAACCCTTAAAGGTTCTAGGCACACTATGAGGAAAGTGTTTCCCTTTCACGCTTATAACCCTTAGTGATCAAAAGAACCTTTTTCTTCGCTAAGAGGGCTCATCATTTTCCAACTTTCCAACAATTTGGTAGCCATTGCATTTTTATTACGTAAAGGTGCGTTAGGTAAGATTAGCCTTTTTTTCACAAGATTAAGTCTCTACACTCCACAATTAGCTGGGTTCAACATTCTAATGATTCCTGCCCATGTTCACAAAGCTCCGCCCCCAGGATCTTAGCTGGTCTATATAATGTCTATAAAATGACCAGCAGGAGGCACATCCAAACAGAAACATGCATTCTGGACCAAGAAGTCAGTTTTCCAAATAGCTTTCTCAGAAATTTGCTTATCAAAATAAGACCATGGTTTAAGTCATTGGTTTTTTTTTTTTATCATATTCTACATATCTTCCAAATTAATAAACAAACAAAAAAACCCTTTAAAGAACAACACGTGCTTCTTATTTATTCTTGAGAAATGTCTGCGAAAATCAAGCTAATTCCTTCTTTTTAACAGGTATAAATAGTCACTCCCTCACCAGCATCTGTTATTTTTCCGTCTTGAAATTATTAAGACAAAAAGATGCAACTTATCACGAAACCACAAAGCACAACGCCCTCTATTTTGAAAACTTTCCCGTGACAGAAAACAATGAACCGACAACGGAGACTCCTTCCAAAAATGTCAGAAAAACTGACTGCCTGTAAAAAAAAAAAGTATTCGGCTCCGCTTACCAACTCTACGATAACCTTTTATTTAAAAAATTATATTGTCAAAGTTAACAAAGACAGGCTACATATTTGCAAGTTATCCAAAAAGTGTACAGCGCAAGAACAGGAGAATCTGTCATGGTGGCTCACTTACCATGGCTAGCTCACAGTGGCTGCAAGGGGATTTCAAAATAAAAGTCCCTCTGGCTCGCTTGCCATAGCACCAATGGAATTTCAAAATAAAAAAAAATAATAAGTTTAATATAATATGATACGTAAGGATGTAAAATAGATCAGTTATTCATGAGCTGCTTTTTTATGTTTTTTCTAGAGTCCGGCTATCACACGAAAGGGTTACTGAGCGTGTCCACCATTAAAGGTTTTATGTAGACCCTTACACCACATGCTTTTCCTTTCATAAAAGGTCCCAATTAGACCCGCTTTAGAAGGCTAACCATTTAAAGAACCCATCATGGAAAACTCTCTTTTTTTTCCTATATGAGTCCTTTGTGTTTTATAACACAGTGTCTTTCTCAGCGGGGTGTGCGTGCTGACTGGTTTTATTTGACTTTTGTAGAGAGAAATAAGTCCTCCTTCTTGGTTTACAGTTTGGGGAATAGGGTATATGGGATTTGGGGTTGTATTTTTGGGAAATGTGTGTTTTAGTTTGAGAAATGTGTGGATCCAATTGGGAAAAACTGTAAGTAAAGTGTAAATGGGGCCTTAGACTTGTGAAAATCTCTCATCTCTACTGCACACACTTGTCAGTCATGGACATGCTGCCTTTTTTTTAACTTTCCATCTCCTTGAATCCTTCATTTGCCTTTCATGTTTTGAGCAAAGCTGTCTAATTGGCTGCCATTACTTAAAATCATTGACTTAGTTCATGTCAGATGGCCAGAATAAGGCTACACATGTGCCAATTATCAGTTATACTATATATTGTGACTAATAATATAATGTGAGTAAAGTTCTTTTGAAACAAAAATCATAAATTAAAGATTGCAAACATGGATGCAAAAAATGAATGCAATTTCTTAGTAAAATTAGGACAGATGATTTGGAAGAAGATTGTGTTCAACATGGCAAACCAGTGAGGTAAAATATCACACAAAATTAGAGCTGAGCAGTTAAAGGTCCTGAGATATGGACCAACCACCTTCTGGATATTATTCCCTGCTCAATAATGTGACTTATACCACAGCACTGTTAAATTCTCAATTCTGATTGATCAGAAGCTTTGGACTAATTTTCTATAACTGCAGATCTGACAACAGTTTCATATTTCCACCATAGGAAAGTCAAGGAGTCGAGGAGTTTCTTAGAAACATGACAAGCTGTGGTTTTTGTCTCATTTCAGAATGAGAGAGCCTGGTGAGAGAACGACTGTTTATAGCTGCTACAAGTGACAGCAGGATTAACTTGTCTCACGGGCATAAAGCATGACATCCATCCATAATCTACACTGCTTATCCGTTAAGGTTGCCAGGAAGCTGGAGCCAATCCCAGCGGACTTCGGCCAGAGGCGGGGTACACCCTGGGCAGGTCGCCAGTCTACAGCAGGGCTAATACAGAAACCAGAAACACCTTTGGGCAATTTAGAGTGGCTAGTTGACCTAATCTGCATGTCTGGACTATGGAAGGAAACCAGAGCACCCTGAGGATACCCAGGCAGGCATAGCAAGAAGATGCAAACTCCACACAACCACGGAATTTGCTTGCCGTGAGGTAACCACTGCACCAGTGACACGTGACAAACCCTGACAAGTCGTTGATAAATAAATTAAAAAGTGTAATAGCTGGCAAATTGCTGAAGTAAAAGAGAAATAGAACACTTTGGGACATCCTGTTATTGGAAAATAATCCATTCGAGAAACTGACAGTTTGTGCCATTCGGTAACGGAGCATTGAGATACATTGCTTGTCCTGGTTAAGTCAGTTTGTGCTCAAAATTTATGTGAAGTATGGAATTAGAGTTTTTCATGAAAGTTGTTGCTTAGAGGTGGAGCACTGTAGGAATTGTGTTGGGGTTAAAGAATTAACACTGTGATGTCCTGAGATTGGCGACAAAACAAGTGGCCCTTGGCGGTGTAATAACAATGTGTAAACAGTGGTGGATATCAAGATCATAACAACATCACCCTGCTCAGGTCATGCTGGCCACAGTACGAACTGCACTCACCAGCCCGTCGCAGTTGCTGATGGCCACCGAGGCTCCTTGTATGTCCGTGATGTCGCCCACGTACATGCAGTCGGTGTTTAGCGGCTCCGAGCGCGTGCCGCCCGGCGTCTGCCACTCCATCTTGGCTCCGGGAGCCACCAGGCGCGTGTTGGGGTGCAGGCGCAGGTGGAAGTCCCGGCCGAAGACGGTGACGTTGTAGTAGAGCCTCTCTCCGTCTCCTCGCGGCTCGTTGACCGTTTCCGCCTCTCTTCGCCAGCGCCTACGGAACTGCCCGCGTGCTGCGCCTGCCGATACCGCGTGCGACAAGAAGCGGCCGTGCGCGTCACTCAGCACGGGCCTCACCAGTCCATAGTCCCCCAGCGCGTGCTGCAGGGAATCTGCAAGCACGCACACACACACACACACACACACAAATGCACACAGCTTGAACTTTTGCTTCTTTTTTTTTATTTTAGCATCAAAATTCATTAACGCATGACGATGCATGAGCGCGTGCGTCGCAGTGTGCATGCATTAGGCTTGTAGTGACAGCTCTTCATTAATGCAACTGATATCTATTCTACTAGTAATGTATTTCCATAGAAATCCTGGACCATTATTGTTTCTTTTGAGCGTGCATTCCGAGTAGCTAAAAGTAACCTATGTAATAATAATAATAATAATAATAATAATAATAATAATAATAATAATAATAGTTTTGCTCATATTCAAAACGTTTGAATGGCAGTAGTTACACACCCTAGACAAGCCTCAGGTCAAAGCACTTTTCACGTTTTCTCACTGCTCGGTTTCCAAACATTGCCACGTGTCCCGGGCTTTCCGCCGCGAGCCACCTGCTCCACATGCACGCTTCATGCCGCGACTGCAGCAAGCCTGGTTCGGGTGCTATGAGTAATTCTCACTTTCTCTGATCTGACACTGGGTACCGAAGCGCTGAGGTGAGGAGCCACACCTATGAGCAAAAAGTGCAGCTTATCTCACTGTAACATTTCTATATCAACCTCTTGGATCGCGCGCACGCAGCATCGCTCCAGAAAAACAAAAGCACGAGCTCTGAGAGAAACCAGAGCTTGTATCCTCCTGTTTAGGAACGTTTCCCTGCACACTCATTTCCTCAGCGCCCAGTGCGCAGTGCCATGTGGAGACCCGAGCGCATTAAAGCGCAATGCGCGCAAATCAGCTAAACCTGGAGAGGGGGAAAAAACGAGCCGTGGTGCAAGCAGAGCGCACACAAGAGTGATGACACAGCATGCAGGAGTGAGCAAAGTCCTTTTACACCGATGTCTGAGCAAGTTGACATGGAGAAGTAAAACAATTTAGGCTATGCGCCGTATGCATGCTGGAGCAGGACTCGCCCAGTGCAAGAGATCATCACCATTATCATCATCATCATTATCATCATCAGCCAGGTGGATGTAAAAGTGCGAAGAGTAGATGGGTAAAGAGCGTACCTAGGCTACTGGCGATGTAGAGGCCGTGGGCGGGCAGCAGCAGCGCGGAGATCAAGATCGGAAACGCGGCGGCGGGATTCATGGCAGCTCCGAACTGCGCAGGTGGGAGAGAGACGGAGTTCAGGATCCGGAGGAGGAAAGTTACAGCGGATAGAGAGAGAGAGAGAGAGAGAGAGAGAGAGCGAGAGAGAGAGAGAGAGCAACTTACTGCATACAGCACCGGAGACGAGGAGAGACTCTACCTCACACTCTCTCACACACTCTCACACTCACTCTGTCTCTATCACTCTGCCGCTCTCTCCTTTTTTCCTCCCTCTCTCCCCTTCTCTCTCTCTTTCACTTTCTATCTTACTCTTAGTGTCTGTCTCATTCTTTTTTCTAACTGTATCCCTCTAAGTTACACTTTGTGTGTGTGTGTGTGTGCGTGCGTGCGTGCGTGCGTGTGTGTGTGTGTGTGTGTCTCGCTCTCTCTCTCTCTCACTCTCTCTCTCTCTCTCCAAACCCTCACTCTCTTTTCCTCTCCCGTCCCAAACCAATCCATCCTACTCATCTAATCCAGCTGGAAAATGTAATGGCTCTCTCATTGCTTGACTCGGTGGCACAAAATTAGACCAAGGTAAATGTATTCATCTGGAATAATCATCCATCTCAAGGAAAAGACTCGTTTTCTTTAGGGAAATGTTTTTGTCCTGTGTTTGTGTGGACTGAAGAGAAATCTGCAGGAGCTGCACAAACTTTCTCCATTACATTCTTACAGAACTTCAACCAGACCAAGAGCGCCCCCTGTGAACTCATCTTTCAATAGCATGGACTTCTGGGGTTTTTTTTGTTTGTTTGTTTTGTTTTGTAAAGCAGACTGGCATTTATTAGATATTATTAAAGCAACAAGATTACAAAACAAAATATTA
>JAQQZR010000002.1:3455965-3481717 GCA_030068235.1 Notoglanidium macrostoma | reverse complement strand
AGTACGTATCAGATACCTAGACAGATTTTGGTGGAGAAGAAATATGAGCCAAGTGCATATATTTTTCCTAACACATAATAAAAATGCCAAATTCCAAATGTTTCATGACTCATTCATTACCTAAGTATGCGCTTTATCCTGGTCACGGTCATGGTGGATACAGAGCCTATCCTATAGGAACGTTGGACATCCTGATTGGGATGCCAGGACACCAAGCACACACATTCACACACTCCCATTCAAGACACAATTTGGAGATGCCAATTCATGTCACAGCAAGTTTTTGGGAGGTTGGAGGAAACCAGAGAACCCAGGGGAATTTCACACAGACACAGGAGAATATGTGAAACACCAGACAGACATTGTAACCCCAGTGACCCTGGAGCTGTGAGACGGCAGGGATACACACTGCATCAGCATGCTGCCTTTCATGCATTCGAGTCCTTTAAAAAAAAAAAAAAAAGACAAAAAAACCTTCTCACAGTTACAGTAGCTGTCAGCACTAGAGTATATTACCCAGCATTCATTGAAAAACAATTAATTAAATTAGTTAGATTTATTGTTGTTGTTGTTGTTGTTTTAAAAGTTTACTGGCCCAAAAGTTGGTTTTATGTTCATTATTACCTTTAATCTTTGCTGAAAACAGTGTTTCATTGGATAGTGCAAAAATACATAAATATGAATCTGGCAGCCATTTTACTATACAAAAATTGTATTTACCGTAAGCATGTAAGACGACTCAGTCATACTGGAAAAAATATGGCTTGAAACCAAAAAACGATAAATACTTATATATGGTAAGGCATTTTTAATTACAAGTTTGTATGTTTTTTTCAAAATTGAAATGCAAATGCATTATATTAAGAAAAATCAGACGTAATATTTGTTTCCTGCAATAAAAGGTATCTAAATTCATTTCTTGATTTTTTTTCCCCTCAGAGATTCTGTTTAATATTTAAATAAAAACTATGCAGTTGGAAAAACTATGCAGGTACGCTACATGGCCAAAAGTATATGGACACCTGTTCATCACAGACGTGTTGCTAAGATGTTGTGTTTTTGCGGTGCAGAGTAAATCCCTGTGCTGTTGTGGTTCCCTAGTGAACCCTTTCTATGGAAGAGAGCACTGAAGCTCTGCAAACATGTGAATGAAAGGTTGTGAGTTCAAACTGAGGCCAGTTTGAGAACTAATCTGCCCTTGAACATAATCATTATCCACCTGCACTTCAGCCCTACATTTAGATTAATGATATTCCATATCAGTTGTATGGGTTTAGATCAAATCCTTTGCCAATTGAAAAAGTGTATGACTTCTGAACTAGAGTTACACTGTACTTCCTCGGATTATAGTATAAACTAGATAATCAGGATTAAAATGGATCACAGATCCGTACATTATGTTTCTGCAGCAATGTAACAGATTAACCCTTTCCGTTCCATGTGCGCAGCTGCATGTACTGCATTGGGTTCGTCATCTATCAGATGAAGACGCATCATACGATGGCATTCTACCGAGCGTACAGATTGCTTTGTAATAAATCCCATCGCCTCTTCTATCTGATTTATGTTCCTGCACACCATGTGTGCAACCCGTCGCCTCCCGCTCCCCTCCGTTACCATGGCAATACCAAGCCCTGTACCTGTAAAAGTACACTTCTGAACACACAGGGATTTTTATATCCGCACCTTCAAACCCAGGCTGGTGTGTATGCTTCTACAGAGAATAACGCTTACCTTTTCTCCCACTACCAAGCCTATGCATGGTCAGAATATGAGTGGATTATTTTCCTGTGTACATAACAGCAGTGAAAGCAAAATCACAGGTTTATATTAATGCTCTCTTTTCTAATATGACTTTATTTTTTATCGAAACCGGTAACACAGAGGGACATTTAACAAATAAATGTAAGAAGAAATGCTTAAAAAGGACGATTGTGGTGAATTGCTGTCATAGAAGAGGAATAAAACACGTCAGGATGTGCAGTTATAGGATGACGAGTTGAAAAGTCTTTTTGGGCCACATCACACCACCGCGTTGTTGATGATTTTCCTATAACAGCACAGCTGCAAGTGTTTTATTCCTTATCTAAACAATCTTTCAAAGAAATATTACATCTTTTCTACTGGCAGGTTTATGCAGACATACAGAAACGCAGGTAAATTCATTCATTCATTCACTCCTAGATCTTTATGCCCTTTATGCCACCGAGCAATTAAAAGTCGCTAATAACAGACGTTTTGGGAGGAAACTGGAGAATGCAGGAAACTCAAACAGACACAAAGAGAACATCTCAGGAACCCTGATTCTGTGTTCAGTTCTAGATAATCAGCAAATAAATGAATTTTTGTTTACTTTCATTCATACACATTATTCAAGATGTAAAATCCATACGTTCTCACAAATCATGGATGTGATCGATGATTTAACAGAAAGATATTTAGCATGCACGTTGGATTATGCGTGATCAGAACGCACATCCAGTTCTGTGCCAAAATCCTAAGCACTTGTTTTTAATAAAAATTTAATTCGAGATGTTTATTTTATGGCATTACTGAGTCAGTACAAAAACATTTCCAAGCATTACTTTTCCAACAAAGCATGACGAGCAACATATTACATCATACATCACTTTTCAGACCAGTTTACTGTTTACTGCGCTTTCATATTTTTTAATAGAACATTTCACTTAATTGTTTAAGGCCACAATAACTGGATAATGAGCAGGATTTGCTATTAAACTTGTTGGTGAGACTGTATGTAGGTTTTGTTTCTGCTTTCTGTGATATTTTTTCGCACCTGATGCTGGGTTAAAAATGAATTTTCGAAGGCACGTAATCAGGGACAAGTTTGAGGAGGTCAGCAGGCACTCTGTGCCATGTGTGGGGTCAAACACACACCGACCATTTGTTTGCATAAATTAGCATAACTGATGAGCAGAGGGACGGACTGTAACTGTGCACTTGAAAGGTTAGATTCTGAAGCACAAGGTTCGGTGGTATCAGGTCAGAATTAATCTGATGCATTCATTAAATATTTATCTGCGTTAGTCTGTACCTGGCGTGTATAGAATGATCAAGAATACTCACTCTGTGAGGACATGTGTTTCGACCCATGCTGCGAACGTGCATTATTTTAGTTTCACACAGTATTTAGTCTCACACACACATATACACACAGACACACACAGACACATCAGACAGTAACACCTTCTATAAGACTATCAGGTTTGATATAATAAAATATACTCCTCCTGTACATGTAATTGGAAACTTTATTTACACAAAATGATTTATTACAGAACTTTAAAGGACCACTATGAAGGATTCAGTTGATTGTAACCACCTGAATGTTAACCCTCTCTTACCCCTCCCTTTAAAAGCGTGTATTATTCAGTCGCAGGCAGGTACCCGTAACATATTTCCAAGTACTTACATTCACACTCCCTTGCTTTTTCTATGCGAAATAATAAATATGATCCTCCATTTTTCAAAATTCAGGTTCTCAAACTTGTTATCCAGCACCAGCAAACACTGATTCGACTTCTTTCTTCTTTCTTGTCGTCTTTCCGGTGCTTCCTTCCAGATTCACTCACAAATGGGAAACGCAGAAGGCGCTCTCTAGAGGTTTGTCCTTTCTGGGCTACTGTAGCAGCGCAACATGGCGGCTCTGTAGAGGCAGACCCGCTCCCTATGTAGATATAAAGGGCTCATGCTAAGCTTACGAAAACACAATGATTCACAGTTACAGGTAATTATACACTAATGAAAACATAATTATGATTATTATATTCCTTTTCTGCTAATATTTCCCCATAAATCCTACATAGTAGACTTTTAATCCAGAGCTACTGAGTTTGCAAGTTTGCCTAGTTTGTTGCTCTTTCTTTCTGTTATGAATATATATGGGAATATGAAATATATGGGAATTAAACCCTGTGCTTCGCTGGTTCCTCCTTTATTGATATGTATACTGTATTTAAATATCATTTATTGATCTTGTTATCTTGCTAAACTGTTATACTTTATTTCTATAGCTCACAGCTGACAGTGAACTCCTGCTGTTTCACTTCAGTTTAGTGATCAAGTGGCCATGTGTCACGTTGGGGCAGAGAGAGAGACGGGTTTGGACGCAGTAGGCGGATAACGGTCCTTGCTGGCAGACAATCCAAGGACAATTCCAGTGATCAGAGTGATAAAACAGGCAAGAGGTCAGGCAATTCAGCCGCTCCTGCGGGTGATTGGCTTGTGTATGAGAAACACCTGTGCTTCATTAGTACTCAGGCGAACTGCGGTGCCGGTGCTGTCGTGATTTGTGGTTCATGTCGGCCATATTTGTATGCTGAGAGGGATGATGGGAAGTCAAGTTCTCATGTGATTCAGATGCAACTGTGACACTATGCAGTAAACATTTAGCACAACTCAGAATGTAGACAGGGGCATGACTGTAATATTATACCATTATAACGTCACTTTTGACATTTTAGCTTGGTAGCTTGTTGCATGAGGTGTAGCTTCACCTGAGCATAATTATTCTGATTATATAACCCATGTCATTTGTTCCTCCTGTGTGTGTGTGTGTGTGTGTGTGTGTGTGTGTGTGTGTTTGTGTGTGTGTGTGTGTGTGTGTAATCGTTCTACTGACGCACAGTAGGAGCACAAGAGGCAAAACAGCGAAGGTTTTATGTTAAATTTCTATTTTGAGTTCTGTTTGATAAACCACCAGTGAGCAAGCTGTACAAATATTAAATTTTTTATTTCTAGTAAATAGAAAGTGCCGAAAGGCAAACAGATATACTTGTGTTCCCCTGTGTTTTCCATGCGACGTTGCGATGCGAACCGGTTTTTTTTTTTTTTCATCTTTTTTATTTGTTGCACTCTTGATTTGTCTCAGAACGGTCACAGCTTAGATTTCTGAAAGCGAAGATTTCCATGGCAACTTCTGTCACTGAGCATTGCAGGACACACAGCACAGATGTGGACGCGGTTCTCATACCTCGACTGACCAAGACGGGTCAGGATCCCGATTGAACTGTGCAATTATCCAAATTTCAGCCTGGAAGCAGGAAAAGACTCTGGCCGCCCCGGAACGTTCCTGCACAGCCCGTTGTAGAGAAGCATGACTGGAATGGTTTTGTGCTTTCTGTTTTTTTGGTCAAGCAAAAATCATTTTGCACTCTAAATATCCATAATTGTAGAGGGTGTGTGTGTGTGTGAGTGACGGGTGAAAATATTTGGCATATTTCCTGACTTTGGATGATTATACACGCAGTCTGAAACTTGTGCAGTTTTTAACATCCTTTCCATATTTTTCTTGAATAGAAAATAGAGTGAATAGATCAGCGTGTGATATTGCTGCAGGGCACTGAACTGCACTGATGTGTTAACACTGCAAAGAAACAGTATAAAAAGAAATGTTTTTACGTTTAAAGACTCAATTAGGGATCACTGCAAAACGAAGGCCTGCTTTTTAGCGCAGCATCCAGAAAGGTGTTAAAATTACCATATTTAACTGAAGTACACAAGTGCAAGGACGCTTACAACACGTTCCATTAGCAAATTAGCAGAATCAACAGTGAATACAGTGTGAATATATAGCAACACACACCAGTGACTATAGAAACAGCAAGCAGTAAAATCTAGTTTCATAGCATCCCAACGTCTATTTTTCCATGCTAGATAATACTGGGGGGGGGGGGGGGGGGTTGTAACACTTTAGATTAGGATACTTAATAAGCATTGCATAAATCTTTAAAACAACAACACTGAACGTTTGTAAGGTGAGCGTGTTTCTGTAGTATGACATTCACTGCAATTAAAAAGAAATATTATGAAGTGATAATATTATTAATTTTGAAAAAAAAGTCAATTATATCTTTCTGATTATGAGATTATAAAACTAGTACAATATCATTAAAGGTCCACTATGTAGGATTTAGGGGGCTCTATTAGCAGAAATGGAATATAATATTCATAAGTATGGTTTCATTAGTGTATAATTACCTGTAACTATGAATCATTGTGTTTTCGTAAGCTTAGAATGAGGCCTTTATATCTACATAGGGAGCAGGTCTACCTCTATCAACTGAATATTGCATAGGGGATCTTTAAGCCAATTCATGGACTGGATACATTATATAACGGTTCTAAAAGCAGTGATGGTTTGTCTCTGGAAGTGTTTTATCCCTTTTAGACCTCAGAGATATTCCATTGATACATTTATTTATTTATTAATAAATGACGTCGTATATTCTATCCCTTTATGTAAGTTTAATGTTGTGGAACATCATGAAACAAGTTCCTGTTATTATTTAGGTTATAGCAGTTAAAGGGAGTCGTTCCCACACAAACTCCTCTGTTCAGCTCTTGACGTTAATAAGAAAAAGAAGAAGAAGAAGGAAAAACAAAAACAAAAAGCAGAGCTTGTCAAAAAAAACCAAAAAAAAAAAAAAACACAAAAAGTCCTCTATTTTGAAAACTTTCCTGTGGCTGAAAACGGTTACAAATCTGACACTGGAGACTTCTTCCAAAAATGTTAAGCGAACAAGTGTCAACAATTACAGAATTAAATTTTCCGACATAATGACACGTTTAAAATTTTCGTTTTTGTTTTTATTAGTCTTAGCCATGCGAACATGCCAGTTGTTACTATGGAAACAATACAATCTTAGAAGGAGCGCATTAATGTAATATAACGCTGTTATGGAAAATGAATCGAAAGTCACAAATCTATACGTACTGTATGTATACATTATGCATCTTACACATCATTGCTCTATTAGGAGTTTATGGAATGCTCATGAAACCCGATAGTGATACTATTCAAATGGCGTACTACCAAAAATTATTTCACTCTGTGTAATAAATTCAGAAGTTATCTCTAATGCTGCAAGCCTTGAACTGTATATGTATAAAAAGGTTATGTTAGGATTTTCTAACAAAAGCGGTAATCCAGCATGAGGTCAACAAGTTCGATGCTTCAATACTTCAGGTTCAGGCATGCAAACTAAAACACATTTATAAAAACACATATACCATGAGAGCATCTTCATACTGACTGTCTACACAAATCCACTAAGGTTGTTGCAGGAGCACTGAAAAGATGAAAAACATCCTTTCAGCACATAAAAGCGATAGCCTGGAGGTGAGTAAATTACTGCTATTGAATAAAAGCCTTCGAGAAAAGCTCTAATGGATTGAAGACATCCCTTTATATAGTCGTTTCATCTCCTGCGTCTGTAGTAATCAAGTCAAATCTACTCGAGTCAAATTGACTGTTACGGATGTCTTCGGGAGAAAAGAAAAAAACCCGATAAAAAGCCCAATTTACAATGTGAAATATAGATTTAATCATAGTATTTTAGAAAGGTGTATTACTTTAAAAGGCCCTTTTTTCAAACAGATCCTACTGGAGTAATGACAAGTGAAATTTGACCGTTTCACAAAAAGGAGGTTAAATGGAAACCTCAGTACTTTTCTGGATAATCATTCACACAGCTGCCAAAGCATTAGGATATAATATATTTAGTGGTTATACTAAGTATACACAAAACCATATGTTTTTTATCTTATTATCCTGTGCATGCAAACTTACATAACTGTGTGTTTCATAACATTTTGTTATAGAAGCAGTTTAAAACGATGGCTTCCTGATTCCTCATGCTTACACACTCGGTACTGGGATGAAATTATTCCCGATTCAGACGTGCCTACATTTGCGTGTTTGATCATATGCATGCTTTTTTGGTATATCATAGTCGTGTTATATGAGGAAACCAAAGTAGCCCTAATAACCATGGCTACTATAGTTTTTAGCAGTGTGGATTTCAATCCATGCTTGTTTTATTTTGATTTCACCTTTATTTTACCAGGCAAGGCATTAAGAACAGTTTCTTATATAAAAAGGCATAATGTCTGTACGAGCTCTGTATTAACCGCCAATTCATTCTCACCAGAGCAGAAATTAGTGAATGCCCGATGTTTCTGTTAAACATGTGTTCAAATTGCACTCATTGTTTCTGACAGTCCTATAAACAGAATTAGCATAGGACGGACTCTGAATCCGTGCTAACAGCTAGCGTGAAACGCAGATTTTAATTTATTTCAGAACATGTAAGGAAATATGGCCTTAGAAAAAGCCTTCTTTTATATTAACGTTTTCACAAATATTTCTGGCAAGACTGGACTGTTTGGTTTTTTGTTTTTTCCAAAGTGACACAAAGAAATGAGACACTATACTCATGTGGATGTAATAAAATACTTCCCTTAGCACTGAGTGTGGCCGTGGCATGGGAAGTCTTCATTATCGAGGAGTTTGTGGTCGCTTTAAAACAATGGCTTGTTTTTTTTTGTCGACTTTATGAGAACAAAGTGAGGCTGCTGGTGAGGGTTTAAAACATCTCTACGACAGAAGTGATAGCATTAATTAGTTGCTTACGCAGCAATACACAATATTTAACAATTACAAATGATATCTTTTGGGTGTTCTGACATACTGTTATTGGAAAATAATTAAAGGTCCACTATGTAGGATTTAGGAGAAATTTAGAACAGAAATGGAATATAATGTCAATGTATGTTTTCATTCGTGTATAATTAACTTTAACGATGAATCAGCTTAGAATGAGCTTATCTATATGGAGAGCGGGTCCACCACTACAGAGCCGCCATGTCGCGCCACTACAGTGGCCCGGAAAGGACAAACCTCTAGAGAGCGCCGTCCGTGTTTCACATTTTTACAATCCGGAAGGAAGCACCAGGACGATGATAAAGAAGAAGAAAGGAAGACAAAGAAGATGAAGTAAGAGGAATCAGTGTTTGCTGGTGCTGGCTAACAACTTTGAGAACCCAGGTTTTGAAAAATGAGGGATCATAGTTATTATTTAGCACAGACAAAGCAAGGGAGTGTGAATGTAAGTACTTGGAAGTAGACTATAGGCACCTGACGGCCACCGTACGCTCTAATACACGCTTGAAAAGGGAGGGGTAAGGGAGGGGCATTCAGGGGGTTGCAATCAATCGTAACTCTGCTGCGCATCCGGCTGCATTACCGGACCCTGTCACTGGTCATTTTCCTATAACAGCACACGCCAGCATGTTTTATTGATAAAACCAGACTAAGACTGTGACATGAGATATAAAATAATCTGTAGCATTGCTCAAGGGTTGTTTTATTTATTTATTTATTTATTTAGATCGCAGTTGTGGAATAACCTTCCTCTAAGTGGTTTCCTTCTTGCTCTATTACACACTTAATGAGCTAAATCAGACGGGGCGAAGTGTAGGATTTACTAAAGCCAACTTTTATATGATTTGTGTCATCAATTCACTAAGCAGGACCTTGGATGCACTCTCCGCCCACTGAAAATTACATTTCCCCACAGAAGCACTTTTCTCAAAGATGAGGTTAATTGAACCTGTTTAGTCGGGAGCTGTTACTACTCAGCTGACTCATCGATGATTCATTCCAGTAACTGCCAAAACATTACAATTTATAAAAAATAAAAAAAAATAAAAATAAAAAAAACATTTGTGGGCTCATAATAAGCATTCAAAAAATTCTATTTTTATATTTTTTTTATCCTATTGAAAAATTAACCTTGCCTCGGAATCTCAACCGAAACATCCGTAAATATGTTTTTCTATTTAAATAAATAACTTTATTATTATAATAATTAATAATAATTATTAATAATGAAGCACTTCTGACAAATGTATTTAATAATTATTATTAATTATTATTTAAGGGGTCAGTGTCACTGTAGCAGTCTTGTCAGGGAGCTAAAAAAAAAAAAACCCTCTTTGGAAAATGAAGTGTTATTATGTCATAATCTGTAACACCCAATCAGGTTCCAGTATGCAAATCCAGACCATGCACTACTGGTTTAAAAGGAAAAAGGGGGCGGGCTTGTGTAGGTATAGCAGCGTTTTGATTAGAGTATTTAAAATACATTTTCTGCATTTAAATGAATTCTGCAACTGGCATGTTGAGCCTTTTATCCAATATAGAAAAAAATATGGCCTTTAAAACATTAAAGCATTTTAGTGAGTGTAGTCATTCGGGGTGAAGACTGGACATTCCTAATCCCGAAACACTAATTACCATCTGGTGGTATTAGCATCCAGGAACATCTAAGATTTTGGCAGGCATTCGGGAATAATGAATTTGGAGAAATCTCTTCACAAGGACTGCAGCTTTTGTTTAAAAATCATAAACAGCCAAGTGTAAGGTATCTAAAGAGTTTCAAATGTGACACTGATCTTTTTCACTTTGCATTTGTCTCCATTTGTAAATTGATTACAACAATACAGCTGTTTATGTCGGGTTTTGCGGCTGTTTGGTGTGAAACGGTTCACTGCAACCTTTTATAACATGCAGAAATTCCACTGTCAGCACATTGGAAATTAAATTGAAGATATTGGAACGTTATTGGAACTTCCCACGCAAGTTCTTTAACAGATCGTGCACCAACACATTTACTTCCTATTTTAGAGATCACAAAGTTTGCCAGGAACAATCTCGGAGCGATTATTTGCCTCATGCAGCAGGTATTTATGTAGGCAAATGTTCTTAATAATGGGTAGATCTGTGCCACGTGGGAAGAAGCATGACAGCCTAAGGAGATGCACCAGGTTTTAATTAGCAAGTTCAGCCTTATTCAGAACAGAAAGCAGGCTTGTTCTTGTTTTCAAATGCACCAAAATTGATCCCAGTCGCCCAAAAAGCTTTGCGAACACAAGATCATCATAAGATCCCACTGAACAATCATCTTTGTGCTGGAACACTTTTGGGAAACTCAGCCATGATCCATGAGCTCGGGTTATTGTCCATGTGGAGGTTTGCATGGTCTCCTTGTCCGTGTGTGTTTTCTTCAGGTTCTCCCATATTTCAGAAACATCCCGGTAGATGAACTGACCTCTCTATATTGCCTCTGTGTGTGTGCAAGTTGCTTTACAGTAAATTGCCATTCTATCCGAGGTATATTTCCATTTTGCACAGAATGCTCCTGGGACGTGCTCCGGACCCACCACAACCCGGATAAAGAATGAATGGATGAACGATGACTATCAAGAAAACATTTTATGACATTCCTTACATTTTTGATGTTTATGCATAAAGCTGAGCTGATGAGGGTCTTGCTGAAGGGCCTGGAACCTTTCTTGGGCACTGATGGCTCAAAGGTCCTGGTTACTGATCAGAAGGTTGAGCGTTCAAGCATCAACACCTCCAACCTGGGACTGTTGGACCCTTGAGCAAGGCCCTTAACCCGCTCTGCTTCAGGGGTGCTGTATCATCGGGTTGTGCCAGACTTCCTAACATGCTGGACTATGCAAAGAAAGGAATTTCACTTTGCTCTAATGTACGTATATGTGACAATTAAAGGCTTCTTCTTCATATCACTAGCCCAAAACACTAACTGCAAGCCATTACTTGCTTATTAAGTTCTATTAAATTGAATTAGTTCTATGTAACACGTCTTGATACGATCTAAGAATTATTTAAACCTGAGCACATCACCAAAACATCAAACAATTGAACTGACCCCCAAATTCTGCCTAAGCACTGAAAGTGACATTGTGTAGCTTCGGGATAAAGAACCTGATGAGAATTTAAAATTAGTTTTCGAATATGAGATGAGGCCAGAACATGACAAAAATGTGTCTGAAGGTCAGGAAGGTCAGACTGTGTCTTGTCAGGGCGCTCAAGCGTGATCTCTAACCCCTGCCTGTTTCTGTCTGCAGGATACAGACAAAGGTTTTAAGAATGAAGGACTGACTGAGAAGCTCAGGAAATGAGTAAAGCTTCAGCATTATATTACACACGAGCAACTCTGTGTATGTCCAGTACATATCTGCAGTATATGCTGCAAAAGATTTTACATCTTAAAGAATTAAACGCTCGTGTCAGGAGCGCAATTCCTCCACTGCACTGCTTTTATTAGTGCAATGCAGTCGTGCACGCAATCACCGTTGTGCTCAAAGAAAACCAGAAGATCTTAAACCAGGAGGTATTACAGCACATGTAAAAGAATTTCTTATTCTTAAGAATTGTTTATTGGCTTCTTCATTTCAGCTGTACTGGTTGATGAATCCAGCTTTTCAAAATGATTACGACTAAAATATGATTAAAAAATATATGATATAAAACACAAGTCAGCCTGGTCATCTTAAAGGTCTCCCAGAAATAATACAAATTTAAATGAACAAAAGCACTAACAAGCAGATCAGCTCCAGAATCATGAAGCGCATCACAGATAGTTCAATGTGAACATATCGTGTGTGATGTGATGTGTTTCAGGCTGGACTTTTCCTTTAATAGAGCATAACAAGCCACCAAGGATTTGCTGAGCTCTAACCCTATGTTTATATACTTTTGTGAAGCTGCTTTGAGACAATGTCTGTTGTTAAAAGCGCTATACAAATAAAATTGAATTGAATTGAATTGAATGTTATATAATGTATGTTATGTAATTCTTTTTTTTTACATAGTAAGTTAAGGACATTTTTGTTAAGATTTTTATTATGACAGGGTGAAAAAGAAAGCGGGGAAATGAGAGTGAATTTGTGTTGTGAATGTCTGGTGGATATTAGCATACAGAAGTATGTTATTCATGGTTAAATGGTTAAATGAAACCCCATATCTGCCACTCCAACCCCACTTTGTTTTTAGCCAAAATCTCACTCATTTCTTAATTTTGCATCCTTATATTTAGTCACTCTTTGCCACTCGATATATTGGAGCACATCAATTCTTAATGAACGGCTATATTTATTTCTGAACGTGAGAAAGCACCCATGGATTATTTAGCATGCTCAGATGTATGGAAGGCCTTCAGTCATGACGGGAGTGGCTGCACAACGATGCGTGTGAGAAAACGCATTTAATTTCCTTCTAATCTTCTCAGTTCCACAAGGAGAGCGGTGTATAATTAAACTTTATGGGATTGCCTGGAAGCTTATGGAGCGCAGTGACATGACACAAACAAAAGCACCATCAAAGACTGAGTAGAATTAAACCACACACACACACACACACACACACCTGTCATGTTCCCATTGTATCTTAAGAGGTTTAATAATGCACTTTTACATTTATTTAGCATTTTTGTAAGGAATCTCCAGTGTACAGGCTTTGTACAAGTTGTAAATTCAAGCTTTTTAAATCAGCAAGGTCTTCAAGATGCACCATCTCTGTAGCTCTGTACCACGACAAGCTGGATTTTTTTTTTTTTGTTCATGTGTTTCATTAGAAAAAATAAAAGCCTGGTGAGAGTCCACCTGATTATAGCTGCTATTAGGTAAAGGATTACAGGAACTAACTTTGTTGCAGATGTTTCACACCATTAAGTGTAACTATAAATGGATAAAAAGTATGTATTCTTCTTCATCAAACAATAAACATTGTAATTGTTGCACTTCAGGATGCCACATTAGTGACTGATTGCATCATATACAGGGTGGTGCAGTTGTTAGCACTGTCAACTCATATAAAGAAAGTTCTGGGTTCTTGATGTTTGATCTTCGTTTGATGCTTCATCTGGGTGCTCTGGTTTCCTCCCTCAACCCAAAGACATGCTGATTAGGTCAACTGGCTACTCTAAATTGCCCATAGGTGTGAATGTGAGTGTGAATGGCTGTTCATCTCTGTATTAGCCCCGACATGACCAGGACGTACCCCGCCTCTCACGTGACGTCAGACAGGATTGGCTCCAGCGTCCCCACAACCCTGACAGACAAGCAGAATAATTATTGGATGGATGGACAGTTCTGTAATCACAGAAAAGTATTTCTACTGTACACATTTTTCCATGTTCTTTTCATATGTTTAATGATCTGACTCTAATTTCGGTTGACGCCAATTGCCAAGAAAAAAGATTATAGGCTTCAGACTCCAGTAACTCCAAAAGACTAAAGATATTCTCCAGTGTATAGCTAACTCGGGCAAATATTTTTGCAAATACATCTTTCATTTAGAGGAGCAAATATGTGGTGGTGCTAAACAGATGGCCTGAGTCTAAGCTCTGTAAGCCAAGAGTTTTTGCTAAAGTTTCATTGCATTTATTAACTTTATGTTTTATACCACAGCACTATTGAATATTCAAATCTGATTGGTCAGAGAGTGTTGATTTTTTTGTGTAACAGCGGTTCAGACAGAAGTTCCAGCTGCAAGGTTCATATCTTTTCTATAGTACAAGCTTACATGTAATGCTGATATGGTGTAGTTTTCTGTTAGGAGATGTTTATTTAACATTTATGAAAGGAGTCTCCGGTGCCAGAGATCAACTTAAGTACCTGTGTAAGCTGTCTCTGAATACAAGGAACAGTCATGACTTTTGAATTTAAGTTGCCGTAATTGTTACGGGTGTAATCACAGCTTTAGGTTTTCACTTGGTAGCAAAGTTGCTGATAAAACCTTGCGTGCTGGGCAAGTGCTGAACCCGGTGTCAAGACAATCTGATTTGGAAAGGTAAATGTTTACATCGAAAAACTGAATAAAAGAGAAGGTGAGCAGGCGGAACGATGTGGAAAAAAATAAATCATCTGGAATTTTGAAGAGCAAAATATTGTTTTAGGCTCGTTCTGAGAAAAGTATGATGCCTATAATGAACGCAAGTTATACATAAACATTTCCCTTCCAGGATGTTTATTTTTAGCAGGAATGCATTCTGTAGCTAGCCTGTGCAGATATTATTGTTTGTGTGAATAGCGCATTAGCCTGGATCTATCAGTGAAACCATGGCAACCATTCCGACGTTAAGCTCTGCTCAATGTTCGACAAAAACTGAGGTGCGTCTCAGTTTTGCTTTTACTAATTTGGATTGAAAATCTAATTGTAAATGTTTACTCTGGAAATTTAAAATATTCTTTGGCATAAAAATACATGCAGCAAGCCAAATCAAATTAGTCTTCCATTTACTCTAGAAGAATGACAAAATGCTCCAGGAATTTGATTATCCAGAATGTAAACAAGTATGATCGCTCTTGCGGGGTTCTATGTGACGCCTCACTCAAAGGGATGGTTTAAAGCCTCCTTCACATGTTGCTCAGTGGTAACAGACATTTTCAGGACCGCTTTAAGTCTACTTTGGCCTGTTTTTTTTACTTGATGCTATTATCGATTCCTTCTTTCCTGTTCTGCATTCATTCATATATGATTTCATTCATAGATGAGCCCACATAACAGTTTTTTGAGAGCACAAGCTATTTGTTTGGTCTGATTTGTCAGAAGTGCTTCAAGAACTTAGAAACGATTGGTCAGGAACGGCATGTCCGTGGGCCAATTAAATATGCACCATCAAGGTTGATGGGAGCATTGGAGAGCCAAGCTCAGATCACATCATTATAGCTCCAGGTTGCTTGGTTTTAACAGCCAGTCCTCCATGAGAAAATGTGAAAAAAGAAAGATTTCATAATTTTTGTCACAATCAATGTAATTGGCCTTTTCCATGACTGTGTAGTCTGTCTACATGCAATACAAGCTCTTAGAAGTGGGTATTTTTAAACTACTCTTTTCCCCATCTTGCTTCTACAGGCCATCTGTGTCCCTCTCTCTCCTCTTGTCACCCTTACAGAACGCCAACTCTCCTCATACTCTCATATCCATGTGTAAACACACATACACACACACACACAGCATCTTGTGCGGATCCACCCACACTCTCCTTGCGCAGACTTGCTGCCACAATAACTTTGAAAGCTGCCCTCCTAACTGCAGAACTCTAAGACATCAACAGATGATAATCCATGATCACCAAACGTCCTGTCCGTTCAGAACATTGATTCATCATGCTAAAGGAGATGGCACTTTAGTGCAATGCATCACCTACTCTGCTTGCTGCCATTGAAGCATCGGAAATGTAAAAATGTGGAGCTCACAAGTGGTGCAACTTTCTATGGATCCAACCCATCATTGGTAGAGTGCAAATCTGGAACCTAGTGATGACACAGTTATCCGCAGACAGGGGTCAGAGAGAAGAGATTTGGCGCTGCTGTCTTAGTATAAAGGATGGTCTTATTTTGCTATCATTGTCAATTAGTGCAATCCTCGCCAATCCCTGATGTTTGTCAGGAAAAGATAGATAGGTTTATATATTGCATGAACTTCAAGCATGGCCTCAATTGGCCCAGAGGACCACGTATTAGCCTTCAGCTAGATTTGGCTTAAAATTCTCCTCCTGTAAGATCTTGTTCATGTCATTCATCTTCAGTGACTACGTGATGTGGTCAATGTTGCGGTAGATTCGGCAACCCAGGGTGCAAGATGGGAGAATTCACCCTGGATGGAATTGCAACATCTAATGCATACTATACATTTAACAACCTACAACTATAAAACTAAATAAACATCTGCATTGGCTATGCCAACATGGTGGTGCAGCAGGTAGCACTCACAGCTCCAGAGTCCCTTCTTCGAGCCTGACATTGTGTTATTGTTAGTGCAGAGTTACAAAAGTCCTACCTGTGTCAATGTGAATTTCCTCCAAGTTCCCAGGTTCCCCTGGGGTTCCTCCAGGTTCCCAAGGCTACACCAAGGTACAAATGAGTGTGTGTGGAACTATCATCCCATCCTGGGTGTATCCCCACACCCAGTGTTCCTGCAATAGACTCTGGATCCACCATGAATATGAATGAATGAATATATTGGCTATTGGTTAGCTATCCATATCTACACTTCCAAAGGCAAACACACGTTTTAGTGCTTTAACAGCGATGAAGAAAGATGGCTTCCATGTGGCACTGCAGTAAATCATCCATCCCATCATCAAGAGATTTTGAATAGCAGACCACGCCTTTAACATATGCTGTTGTGAGATATGGTTATAGAACTGTAAGGGGATGAAACTCTCAGATCTTAGACATACAAGGGCAATATTATGTGTATGTGAAATTCTGTCACAAAGCAAAGACAAGAGAGTGTAAATGGGAAATGCTGCAAACAGAAGGGGTAGTTAACGAGGAGGTAGGAGGAGTTTCAGGGTGCGATTTTTCTCCCAAACCCCAATTCAAGTAATTGTGAGCAAATATAGTCATGTAAGTTATTCAAAAATTTGCTTAAAGGTCCGCTACGTAGAATTCAACCACCTGAATGTCCCTCCCTTACTCCTCCCTTTCCAATCATGTATTATAACTTACGGTGGCCGTCAGGTGCCCATAGCATACTTCCAAGCACTTATATTTGCACTCCCTTGCTTTTCCATGCTAAATAATAAGTATGATCCTCCATTTTTTCGAAATTTGGATTCTTCATCTTGTTAGCCGATTCCTCTTCCTCTTACTGAATAACTGATTCCTCTTATTTTTTTCTCTTCCTGTCTTCTTCTTTGTCGTCCTTCCCGTGCTTCCTTCTGGATTCATGCTGCCACAGGTAAAAACATGAAATGCGGAAGGTGATCGCTAGAGGATTTTCTATTCTGGCCTACTGTAGTGACACAACATGGCAGCTCCAAGGCTTTTCCCTCAATAAAAATGGTTCTGGTATTGGCCATGTTGAGTTGCAAAAACTACCAGACTACAAGCCACTACCAAATCTACAAAACTACACTACCAAATCAGTCTTCATGCTCCTGAAATGGTATATTTGGAAGAAAAATGGGTAAAAAATGGCTCCTGAGTGGCACAAATAAAAAGCATTTGACCTATTATTGGGAGATCTCAAGCTTGACTTCCGATGATGCAACAGTCAACTTGGCTCTCAGGGTGGGAGGGATGTTATACTTTCTTTCCTCTGTCAATCATAGCAACACTAGCAAATCATTTGTGTCTGTCAACTCATGTATGTGGAAGAGGGACCATTCCTCTGAGTGTTGCGCTGTACTGTGATGCAGCACAAACAACAGTTTGAACAGATGCGATTCGCAGGCTTTAGGTGTTTCTGAGGTGTGCTAGCCTTCACCCTCCCCAGTTGTTATTATTATTATTAGTAGTAGTAGTAGTAGTAGTAGTAGCAGCAGTAGTAGTAGTAGTGTATACACTTATATTGGATTGGTCACCCTTCTGTTGACCGAGGTCAAAGATTCAAAGGTTAGCAACAGACCTAAAACTCTTAACTTTATGCAAGACTATAACTCTAAACTTCTTTCCACTTTTCTCCACACAGACATGTAACAGAGAGAAGGAAAAAAAATCCGCTGTCCAAAATGTCTCCGAATGCCTGGTTTCATATCGTTTTTTTTGGTCTGCAAAGCCTTGTGAGAGATTTCTGAGGCTTTCTGAGCACTCGCAGTAAATGAAGCCATGCTGTGTTGAAGCAGGGGGAAAATCTGCCAGCGAGGTGAAGATCTCACGGCTGACAGATCCGAGCTGCTTTCAGCTTCATGCAACGCGGAAACCATTTCTGTTCAACCGCTCATTATATAACCGAGACCTTGCTGAGGAATAAAATAAGAATATGCTTAGCTCATTAGGTGAAATATTTAATCCTGAGAGGGTAGAGAAATCCAGAGAGTCAGAATGAAAAGAAAAGATGAATCGATGGGTATAAATGCTTGACACACTCGTCATGTGCTAGTTGCAGGGTGTGTGTTGATGGAATATGTGTTTGAACAGGTTGAGCCTAGCACTGCTTTAAGTCTTAATGTGTACATTTAATGGGAGTTTGTGTGCACGTATGTGTATGAGCTTGTTATTGTGTGATGACAAGTGTGTGTTTAGCTGTGAAGTGGATAGATGGTCTTACTGGAGCCTCAGTCAACTCTGGTTACGTTGTCTTTCTCATACACACACACACACTTGGCAGGAAATCTCAGTACAATGTCTGCGTGTTAGAGAATGAGGCTGTAGGCCAGACCCAGCCTTCATCCTTCATCTCTCTTTCTGTTTTCTTGTTTCTCTGTCCATCATACTGCTGTGAAAGCTGTTTTCATTTACTCTCTCTCTCTCTTCCTCTCTTCTTGTATTTTCTATTTCTTCCTCCCTTTTAACTATTTATGTATCCTGAGTTTTCAATTTATTAGGTATACAAATCTAGTAGGGTATTTTTTTACAGTAGTTCAAATTAAACAGTTTTATATTCCGTGATTAAAACATGGACACGATTAATTAACAGAGAAACGTACTGTTCAAGCTCAGGCCAATACGATCTCATCATTTTCCACAACTGTTCCTTGCAGATCCATGTAAAAAAACAAGTATTTTTGTATTGTTTTGTTAACCATTTTGATCATTTAAACCATGGAGCATTGGCAAGCATATGTATAGGCAAATTATAATGTAATGTAACACATCCATTTTTTTTTTGTTCTAGTTATGAGGGACCTGTCTATGGGTTGTCCTCGGGAACAGAAGAGATGCCCTTGACCTTTCTTTACACTTTACAAAGTGTTCTTATGAACTTATAAAATCTATCAGGACCTGACTTTATATTCAGTAGTTGGTGCAGAAAGCAAATGATCTTAGACAAATTCTTCATTATACAGTGAGCACTGCATGCTAATACTAGCATCAAAGCCATGATTCAGTTTATACTCTCTTTTCACTGATTTAGTGGCCAATTTTCTAAGCAGAATTTTCACATACTATAAATCTTTTGAGAAAAGAGACCATCAGATCGTCAAATGATTATAAATAACGTTGTAATCTTTCAAACCCGGAGGCCAGCTCTGTGCTTTCTGATTAGTTCACAGGGTTATCAATCTTAGATGACTTTAAATAGCATGATTGCCATTTTCTTTCTTGCTGTCTCTGTGGTAGATTTCTAAAGAAAAAATCTATGTAGAAATGATTATATATGCAAGAATGTGATATGGGCATATCTGTCGTTAAGTCTTTCAAGTCATTCATGCAGAACATTACTTGAAGAACATCTGTTACTATGGACTCCCACCAGTAATTGGTACTTAAGTGGTTTTGGTGATGAATGATCAAGTTTGTTTCTGACATTTGGATGGTTTTCTCTCTATCCACATCACAGGTACTGCATCTAAAGGGTTCTTCCTTGAGCAATGCTGCAATTCTACTAACTCCAGTTTAACTCATAATAACTCTTGATCATATCATAATTTAAAAAAAAAAAAGGAAAAAATTATTAAGGCTGTTAAATATGGTTTCCACCATAAAAGACAGTGATGTTTCAGAAAAGGCGCTATGGTGAAATCCTCCTTTGGGAGGTTAAAAGCATTCTTTCCAGATTCATTTGCCTTTGCCACCATGAATGTGTGACGTAAATGGGACCACAATGCTATTAAAGCCCCTGGTGAACCTATAGAAACTGGTGAAACCTAAGAATCTAAGCAAGTCATTCATGGTTTTGGGGGTTGGCCACATACACCTTTGATTTAACCATGATCAGACCTTCCTTGTTTATGATATAGCCCAGGAATGCTATTCTGGAACCATGGATTTTGCATTTTTCATGCTTTACAAATTGGAACCTTCGGCGGCAACATTTGACGTGCTTAATATGTTCTTCTAAGGAATGAGAGTAGACTAAAATATTAATTTTCCAATGATATCCCTAAGAATGTCATTCAGGAATGCCTGAAAGACTGTGGGGGCATTATCCAAACCACACAGCATGACTAAATATTCATAGTGGCTGGAAGCAGTCCTGAAGGCAGTCTTCCACTTGTCCTACTCTGTTTATTCATTTATATTTATTCATTCATTCATTTTCTGCTTCTGGTTTTCCTGGTGGTGGCAAGAAGTTCAGTCCTGGCCCCTCCATCCCCAACCACTGATCCGACTTCTCCTGGCGGATCCTGAAATGTACCAAAACCAAGTGTGAGACATAATCTCTCCAGCAGGTCCTGGGTATGCTCCATAGTCTCCACTCAGTGGGACATAGATGAATATAGAGCTGTCGCAAAAGCTTTAGCAAAAGCTTTATAAGGTTCGCAAATCACCTCATCTGGCTCCTCTTGTTTTGGAGAAGCTGGGGATCTACTCTGAGGATCTCCTGAATTATCATGTTCCTCACGTCCTCACACAGAGTATAAGCCCAGCAAACTTTTGAATTTCACTGAATACACTTGCCAACATTATTCGTTTGGTCTTTAACGACACCTTGTAACCATAAGCAAAAAATTAAGAGCAATCCGAAATTATCTGTCTGTTTAGGGTTCCATTTTGCATTATGAAACATTAGGTGTGCTCACCTCTGACCTTTGTTTCTATGCACTTGAGTATTTTTGTCCTGGTGCGTTTCTAATGACTGAGAGGATTTTGGTAGAAGGTAGAGGTTGTGATGTTATAATCCGAATATGGGTCTCATTTACATCCTTCCACTCTATTCCCTAAGCTCCTCCTGGCAACAGAAAATGTCAAAAAATAAATAAATAAATAAACCCAATAAAAATAAATAAAACAATGTCTATTTTTTCTTTGCAAAAATACCAGAATCCACGGATACTTTTTTTGTTGTTATGCTTTGTAGAATGACCCGGTAGAGAATGACTAAAAATGACGTTATTGAGAAGCACAGGTAGGAAAGGTTTATTATGGGTGTTCTGAAATAAACATAGGGTCAAAATTATAGATACTAAGTCAAAAAAGTATACATTCAAATATACACCTAATATTAGGTTAAATGTCCCTTAGCAAGTTTCACCTTGACTGGATGGTTCCAGCAGAGTTCTGCTTGGACATTTGACCGCTCTTCTTGGCAGAATTGGTAGAGTTCAGTTAAATTTGTGTGTTTCCTGGCACAGACCCAACATTTAAGCACAGCCTACACATTTTTGATATCGTTCCGGTCAGGACTTGTTTTAAGGCTAATGTTAGCCTGCTTTATCTATTCCACAACCAGCTTTGATGTGTGTTGGGGGTCATTGTCCTGCTAGAACAGCCAATTGTGTCCAAGGTTTAACTGTCTAGCTGATGGTTTGAGGTTATGTTGAGGAATTCTGAGGTTCTTCATTCTTCAATCCAGTTCCACTGGCAGCAAAACAGAACAGCCCCACAGCATGATGCTACCACCACCATGCTTAACAATTGGTACAGTGTTCCTCTGTACCTCAGGTCACTGTGGCAAAACAACTCAATCTTTGTCTTACCTTACCATAAAATTTCCTCCCAAAAGCTTTCTCTTTGTCCATGTGGTCAGCTGCAAACGTTGGTTGAGCTTAAAGTTGTCAGTCTTGGAGCAGGGGCTTCTTTCCTGGATGGCAGCCTCTCG
This sequence comes from Notoglanidium macrostoma, assembly GCA_030068235.1. Classification (NCBI taxonomy): domain Eukaryota; kingdom Metazoa; phylum Chordata; class Actinopteri; order Siluriformes; family Auchenoglanididae; genus Notoglanidium; species Notoglanidium macrostoma. Next base: position 3,459,609 of record JAQQZR010000002.1, on the reverse strand, counting down.
GTCCATGGTGATGTAAAACCCGATTGACTGTAGACAGTGTTCCAGCAGATTCCAGTTCATGGCAGGCCTGTGGTTCCTGGGTTGTTCCTGACCGTCCGAATCAGTTTTTTTCTCAGCGGAGAGTGACAGTTTGGGTCTTCTTCCAGATCTTGGCAAAGTTGCTACACCTCCTATTAACTTGTCAAACAAACCCTATTTATGTTGTGCACAGAGAAGCTACCAGCTGTAGTCAATCATGATCACTAACAGGAAATTATGAGGCCATGTCCTTGGCAAGTTAAAAGACATTTTGGAACTTTCAGCATCACGTGTGTGTTTGTATATTTTTGATGTTGGGTTGATTTCAGAAAACCCAAAATAAATTGTAACTTGCGTACCAAATTCTTGTTATTCTACAAGAATCTAAATTCTAAATATCTAGTTCTTATGTAGTACATACTACATACTACTTATGTAGTACATACTACAGATGTGTTGTACAATCATTCTTCTCCAGTAAAAAACAGTTCAAAGAAATCACAGAAATCCCAATATTTCCATGATATTCATGTCCATGATGACTGTATGTAAACTTCTGACTGTACCTCTTAGCATGCCACAAAGTTAGCAAATCAAAATTTGTGTGCGTCACCTGAATAATGAAAGCAGGAGTAGATGAAATGTCATGCCATAAACCCTGTCAGAGAGGAATCTGGTGAGATTCATTGCGCATCCCAAAGGAATGTGGGTTTTCAAAATAAAGAGGTGTTTAAAGAGTGTAGTGAAGCCAGTAGTGTCAAGCACAGCAAATGGGCTTTTTTTTTTCTTTTTTTTTTTTTTTTATGAAACATTATAAATTATGGCATGCCATGGAGTAGAGAAAAGGGAGTCCTAAAAGAAGAGACAGGAAGAAAGAACGACTATGCTACAGAGACGTGGCTTAAAACAGAAAAACACATCACGGGCCAACAGGAGGTTGGAGGCAAAGTGAGTTTACTCTTACTATGGAAAGACGGTGAGGAAAAAACAACACAGCTGTTAAGAAACTGAAGGACAGTATTACACATCAGCATGTGTTAATTCTTGTGCCTTTGATATAACAATTTTAGGGCTCATGACCGTGTATTTTCATCATAGCCCAGTCCTCCAGGCCCCTGGCCACAATGTTCGGCGCTTTCACCAAAGCAAGGCGCTGCGGCTGCGGCCTTATTAAAGAACGTCAGAGTTTAAAAGGTCGTTTACGCTGTCTTCCAGCCCTCTCTGGTACTGACACTTGGCATTTCACTGATCTCTTGCTCTAATTAAAAGAAGTAGAGATGGATGCAAAGAAAAACACACGCACACACATGAGAACAGCAGTTGCCAAGGACTCCGTCGGTTTTTGCATGCTTAGCCGAGTCACAGAGAAAAACATTGCCTTCCAGACTTAGGCAACTTAATTAGGAGACTCCAGACGCACTCCATCACCACATAATTATGATGCTCCTCACTTCTGTCTTTGTGGCTTCAACAAGTGAGGACGTAAGGGGTAAACACAGTGGCATGCAACTGAATGTTTTAGCCCGGAGTGGACAGATCGCTCAAGGTCACTAATGAGTTTGACGTCTGGAAAGGTTTTTATTTTTTTGGCTTCCACATCAGGTGATAAGAATTGTTGTTAAATAATCCACATTAACACATTGGTTAAGATGTTTGTGAAGTGCAATGAAGTACAACAGCACCACCAACTGTTGTAAGAAAAATACACAGAATGTTATGAAGGTGGGAGGCTGGGGCTGATTTCTTTCTAGCCCAGACTGCAGATTAATGCAGCTTATCAGTGACAGTCAGGTCAGACGATTACACAGAGTGAAGAGTGAAAAACCCCCTAGATCTGGCCTGATATTTTTCAGCCTCTCTTTATTGACTTTGTTTATCATCTTGCCTTGCGAGTGTAAAATTTCAGGCTTTTTTATTTATGAAAAATGATGTATAAATGTAATATGAGGTCAGAGTTGTGGTGGTAATTAGGCAGTAGGACAAATTAGATCTATCTATCTAACCACCATTTTATCTATCTGTTTGTCTGTCTACCCATCCATCTGTCTACCCATCCGCCCATCCATCTACCCATTCATCCATCTATCTAGCTAGTTAGCTAGCTATTTAGATAGCTAACCACCCATCTATCCATATAGTCACCTGTGCGTTAAGCTATTTATTTATCCAACCACCCATCTATCCATCCATTTATACATCCGTCTGTCGATGTCTTTTGATCTAGGCAGCCATCCATTTTACTTCCAACAATCTATCTATCTATCTCTCTCTCACACTCTATCTATCTATCTATCTATCTATCTATCAGTGTTGGCTCATAGTTATTGAAATATGGATTTACAACTTTCTGCTGCAGACTGCTGTAGATTTTCCCACAGGCTGCAGTGTTCACTAGAAAACAGTTTGAGGTTAATGACAGAAAAACACAATATTGCTGGGAGATAGTTGATTGTTTGATTTGCTAAAATATTGAATTGTGCAAAGACTGATAAATAGTTGGTAAACATTACTTTGGTTAATGTTTCATCACAGCATTTTAATGAAGAGTTTGGGGAAGCTGGGCTTTCCGTGTAGTCTTCAAGCAATCACCACTGCAATCTATCTACCATCCTGCCTACCTTCTCTGTTTTAAGTCACCAAGATGTAACCTCATTGTTGGAACAGAATCATGAACATGAGCAAGGTATATGAACTCGGGCGGATGTTATGGTAAGTACAGAATAACACAGAGAAACACATACAGTAATGTCTCTGAAACGTTCTGGAATCTAACCATTCCTCAAGGACACAAGCCGGAATGATGTACGACGCCAGGTCTAGTTCATACTTGCAAAACATCAGGTGCATGAGAAATGGTTTTGTAATGGGCTTGTCCTCACTTTTTGGATTTGTTCCATTGATCAGCGAGTTGGGGCAAAGAGGTGCTAAGAGATCATGGCACAGACTTGGCACTAAAATCTCCGCCAGACTCTGGAACAACATGTTCGCTTATGAACTCGAGGAGAGTTTACACCTTCTGTAATCAACAGAAAATCCAGGCCAGTATTCTGTGCATTACATATACTCATGCACCTGCCAATATTACAGCTATAAAGTCACTTTCTGTGAAATCAGTGACAGATGGTTAAGATTTACTGATTTACATTTGGTGTGTGTATGTTTGTGTGTGAGTGTGTGTGTGTGTGTGTCTGTCTGTCTGTCTGTCTGTCTGTGTGTCAAACTCTCTCAAGTATGCGAGCAGCTGTACATGTGAGCTATTCCTCTTTCTGACCACAGAGGCATTCTTAAAGTGCACTCGGGTGTCCACATTTTCTAGGTGGTCCTGCTACTCCAGCTTTCTGTGCCACTTTCACCCCTGATTGGCCAGCGGACAGTCTCGGCTTTTCTGCCATTGGCTGGTGGCCAGGTTGCGTTCCTTCCCCTCTGTGCTATGGATCCTAAAGCCTTGGCTTATTCTGGCTGAACACATCGCAGACCATCTGTGGAAGAATCCAGCGCTAACTGCTCTACGGTGTTTAATGAGGAGAAGCATATGTTAATAAATCAGATTCAGATCTATCTATCTATCTATCTATCTATCTATCTATCTATCTATCTATCTATCTATCTATCTATCTATCTATCTA
>JAQQZR010000002.1:3444800-3455166 GCA_030068235.1 Notoglanidium macrostoma | reverse complement strand
CTCTCTCTCTCTCTATATATATATATATATATATATATATATATATATATATATATATATACATCTGTCTCTGTCTCTCTCTCTCTCTCTCTCTCTCTCTCGCTCTATCTGCTCCCCGACTCCGCAGTGAGAAGCCTGGCTCCATCTTACACTTTCACTCGACTCTACATCATTATCTAAAACCTCACAGACAAACACAATGAGCCCTGAGATAAAAAAAACAAAAAAAAACTTCATGTGTAAGCATAATAATTCGGTCAATTACATAATCTCTGTTTGGATCCTTATTAAATCCCCTGCTGTGTATTTCCACTGTTGTGCGGGGACGAGGTGTCCACACTGAGGAGGAGGCAGCTGAAGTGTCTGAAGAGGATTTAATAAAACCACAACTAACACGGTTGCAGCCTTGACATCATCTCCATTAGTGGCTGTGTTGAACGCTGCATCTTTAGCCCTTGTGTGCCGTATCCTGCAGCACAAAAAGAGATCAGAATGCAGATAGCAACAGATCTTTTTCTTCCATCCCACATGGATGTTAAGATCATTAATTCGTGCATTTCAGGATTTCATAGCTGATCCTGATAAATGAATAAACATACATAAAAACGACACAAATGTCCTGATAATAGTAGTAATATGAATTTTTATTAACAGTAATTTAAGAACTTTTATTATTAATGAATATATTTATTAACAGTTTCATGTTATTTTCATGCACAGTTAACATGACCACATTAACATAGAATCGACATAAACGATGGTGAAATTGCTGAGCTTGTACATTTAGCTATCAGAGTATTTCAGAAACTGTTCACCTCCTGTGATTTTCACAGAAAACCGTCTGTACAGAACAAAAATACGAAAAGAGCAGCAGATCTGCGAGTTGTAATGCCTTGTTGAAGACTGGACAGACTGGTTCGAGCTCCCAGAAAGGTTATGGTAACTCAGTTAACCACTCTTTACAACCATGGTGAGCAGAAAAGCATCTCCAGATGGCAAAACATGTCAAACCTTGAGCAGATTTTAGTCATATTTCCATGACTGTTGATGAGAGAGATCAGAGGAGAATGGACAGACTGGTTCGAGCTCACATGAAGGCTGTGGTCACTCAGATAACCACACTTTACAACTGTGGTGAGCAGAAAAGCATTTCAGAATGCAAATGGCAGATCCTGAGGCGGTTTTAGTCATAGCTCCTCCGATAGCGGTGTACACTGGATCTGGAATCAAATGACATAATCACTGTGCTTAGTTCATTAGGAAAAAATAATGGATGGGTAAATACATTGTACAATAATATTGTTTATCATTTTCTTGCATCAGGACAATGCAATATGTACAGAATTGCACATTATGCACATTTAGACAGTATACGTTAGCAATATGAAGCATATGGCACAGTATGTACAGCATTCAGAATATATAGGCTACAGTGCAATGACATAATATATGCTACAAATAGCATAAAATATACTACACATGACAGTTTTAGGTCTTGGAAGACTGCTTAATTGTAGGTTTTCCTTTCTCACTCTTTAAGGTCTTGGCACACGTGAGCGTTATTTCCAGACTGTCGAGCATTTTCCACGAGTCCACAGCGATGCAACACTAGCATTTAGAGGTGACATAAGTATGTTAATTGCAGACAAACATTTAAAACAAAAGTAGTGCGTACACACAGCCTGCTTATACTGTACCAGTGACCAAATTCCTCCCTGACTGCAAAGAGACTAAAGGAGGAAAATCGACCCCAGGCATCCACCAACCTCCTACTTACTCTATAACCAAGCACCTGGTCATCATTATCATCATCTGGCAGTAAAGTTGGAAAGCCTATAGACACGTCGTTCTCCATCGGCTACACTCGTATCAAACAAATCACACAGAATAACTCCTGAGATGGTCTTGTGATTGTAAATTCAGATATATGGAGTTCAATTTGTATACACGATCCAAAAATATCTGTATATCCTATACTGTATATTTTGTGTGTGGCCTGAATTCTGGTTGAAGACACAGTATAGATGGACAACAGTGTCATGGAGTTCAGCTTCTGAAGCTGGAGCACAGCTGGGTGACAGGCGGCTCAGGCTCCAACACCTGACCTACATCTGATTTTACTTTTGCTGGCATCACTAAAATAGAGCCTGTGGTTATTGTAGGCACTGTAAAAAGCACAGGTTTATGTTTCCTGCTGCACTGAGGGCCTATGAATTCGTGGCTGGAGGGCAGGCTTTTGAGCCACAAGCTCCAAGGTTTTTAGGAAGGTTTAGTTTAGCCAAATTCGGAGCATGTGTCCGTTATTAAATGCTGCTAAAGCGTGGTCCTGCCTTTTATCCTAGAGTTAAGTGAACGAGCAAATGGAAGGCAGCACAATGGAAAAGCAAACTGGGCCAAAGACTGTTAGTGGATCTGGAGAGATGCTTGAGATGTTGCCCCATGAAAAATACGAGACAATGTGATGATGTCAGTGGAGTTTAGACGTGGAGAGATGACCCGATGCCGCAGTTACTCTATTACTGGTCATTCATTTGCACCTGAGTGTAATCCTGAAAGAAGGAGATTTACGGTTTGCAACTTCTTCATCTTCAGTAAGTGCTTAATCCGGGTCAGGGACAGAGTGGATATGAAGCCTATCTACGTCTACGCCTTTTATGACACCTGGCATAGTCACAGGTCTTAAAGCCTGTCAGTTTTGATGTTAAGTTGACACCTGAGTCAAGTGGCATAGTTCTCACTTTCGAACAAATGACTGCAGGTGACTACATGTCCCCTCCATGACAACTGATCTAAACCACAACGACATAATCATAAGTGTTTATAATTATCTTCTAAGCAGTAACATGTCTTATTTATACAAGTGAGTAAATGAGGGCCTTGCTCAAGGGCCCAGCATTAGTAGCTTGGTAGTGCTGGGATTTGAACTCATGACATTCCAAAGCACTAATCCGATGTCTTAACTACTGAGCTACCACTGCCCCAATGAGTGTTGCTATCGAATAACGATTGTCACTGCTGTATTTTCACTTTTAAATTATCATTGTTGTGTTAAACTTTGGGCGGCGCGGTGGTGCAGTGGTTAGCACTGTCGCCTCACAGCAAGAAGGATCTCCTTCCTGGGTTCGATCCCCGGGTCACCCAGGGTGCCTTTCTGTGCGGAGTTTGCATGTTCACCCTGTGCATGCGTGGGTTTCCTCCGGGTGCTCCGGTCTCCTCCCACAGGTGGAATGGTATGTGTGAATGCGAGCGTGTGTGGCTGTTTGTCTGTGTAGGTCCTGTGGTGGACTGGCGACCTGCCCAGGGTGTAACACGCCTCTCGCGCGAAGATGCTGGGATTGGATCGCGACCCAGATGGATAAAGCGGTATAGATGATGAATTGTCATTATTAATCAATGTTAATCAATTGTCTGTGTAATGATTATCATTGATGAAACCTTTAATATGACCCCACCAGTTATCACCAAGTTGAGGAGCTTCTTTTGGAAGTGTTCATTTTTCCATTTTGACTTGACTTTTCATTTTGTGATTCTCACCTTCAAGGAATTAGCTACGAAGCTACACAGTCAATTGATATGACGTTCTAATACACTACCGGTCAAAAGTTTGGACACACCTACTCTTTTTCATAGGCTTTTCTTTATTTTTTTTGCTTTCTATGTTGTAAAACATTACTGAATACATCAAAACTATGAAGCAACACGTATTCTCAGCTTCTGCCTCACATCTGGGTAAACTAACATAAGTGTAATTGTCATGATTTAATGTAATACTCAAAATTACTAGAATGTGATACAGATATTTGGCTATTAAAAAGAACCCAAAACATCTGACTGAGATTTGACATAAAATGGGAGACTGTACAGCCAAGGTAAAAGGGAAGGCAATCTCATCTCTTCCTCCCTCTCGTAATCCAATAATCTTTCTTTTTTATTTGCCCTGCGGCTCAGGCAAGCCCACACAGGAACCTTTAGCATATGCTGCTGATAGCCCATAAGCCGAGGAGGAAATGAGCGCACAGATTCCAAATGTTTGACACTGCACCTAGTGACAGATGTCTTTGAATTCATTCATCTGGATTATATGACTTTAATTGGCAGGGGAATCTTTTGTTTTGGCTAAATTCAACTTTTTTAATACTATCTTAGTTCAATGGAGTGACATATAAGTGATTCGGGTGACAAATTATATTTGGGACATTGGGAAATATTTGGCAGGAGATGTGCTGTTTGTATGAAGATGTACTTATGCAGTAGGCTCTTATTGATGTATTGTTATTGATGTATATTTAGGAAAGCATCGGCACTGATACTGTTATTGGCAATCAATACCATGCTAATTCACTCATACTATAAAAATGCTGAATACTAACATCCAACATCAACATCGCTATGTAATGTTAGCCTAGTATATGTTGTCATGCTAACGAACAGGCTGCACAATACCTGGACGTACTTTACAGTTAACGATTAGGCAAACAAAGCAAAACAGACTGCGTACTGTGCTCTGTGAAAATATCAATACAAGTAAACTGATCAAATATGACTTAGACATAAAACTCAGAACAAGGAGTTCGTTGCTAGCAGCGATCAGTAGCTAGGTGAGAAAAAAATGTCCAAAGACGATGCTAGGTGAGTGAAAATAGCGGCTCTTGCCCAGTATGTCGTTCTTTACTAAAATCTATACAGAAGCGTTTTTTCTTTCTTTTCTTTCTTTCTTTACTAAACAGCTACACAGAATTCATTCAGAGTTACGTTTTTAACCACAGCTTAAGATCTTTTTTCAACGCTAACTGATTTGCTAAGCCATGTTCATAATTGAGTGTTGAGACTCATCCTGAATTAAGATCAAACTTAACTAATCCATGATTAGCTCAAAATGGTGTTCAATCTATTCCTTGTTGCCGCAGCCTATCACACACGTTCATCAACAATCCATTGACTCTATAAGACTGGAATTGGGCTGTAAGTCGTGTGTTGCAGTGCTCCAACACCACCTCGGATCTATAGAGAAGCATCGTGAAGGGTACAGGCTATGTTACAAATCAACATATTTTCACTAGTGCAAAACTACAAGGGTGTCATTGGAGAAGAAACAGTGAACGAGCATAGAATCAGTCGATAAGACTCCTGATGAGAATGGAGCTATGCTCTTGCTTTGTTAATCAGATCATACTTTTGCATATTTCTGAAATTATCCATACTTCACTGATTTATTATCATGCTATGAGGAGCTGTATGAAGATGCAACGCAGCTCTTTTGTTTTTGTGGGGGGTTTTTTTTTGCCAAGGATTAATAACGGCCTTGATTCTCTCTTCGTGGACCAATCGCATGTCTCCCCGATGCACCTTTACTCAGTCTAAAGTGCTGTTGCTGAGCAACGTGCGGTCTGGTGTTGGAGCTCGCGCCTGTTTGTTCCCTTCAAGTGTTGCCGAGAAGAAGCGGAGACCCGTATACCCAGGGGGCTCTGGATCAATGTCTGAACAAACAAGCTCTGGCGTTGTTGCTTCCTGCATCTCTCTACCACACTGGCACTTTGTGTCCCACCGTTACTGTGCACTCACTATACACCGCTAGCAAATCTGTTGAATTTACCTCAAACCGGTCATACAGACAATGTCTACGTGCATTTTTTTCTACCCGGACACCTCGGTGACAATTCATCCATCAGCTGAAGAGGATCCTCCATTTTATCGTCTTTGTAACACACATGACCTAGTTTGTAAGATAAAAACCAAATACTTTGATGCTGTGCTGTGTGTGTGTGTGTGTGTGTGTGTGTCTGGGTGTAACTCTGGACGGATATTTGATCCAACCAAGCAGGTGCAACTAGCTATCTAGGCTGGCTTGCATTCAGTTTTCACTAAGTACGAGCTAGTCCACACTTTGTCGTGGCCTCTGCTGTTTAACCCTGTCTCAACGAACAAAACACACTTATATTAACTAATCAGTCAACTATGCTGAAATGAACACCACATCGTTAATCAGCAGTATCCAAAGGAGCATAACATTAGCTGACGAGCCAAATACTCAGTTTCAGTAGCTAGCTAGCTAGCTCATGCTAATTCATATATAGCTAGATACTTAGCTATCTAACAATGATGCCATTATCCTGAGTGTTTCCTATGCACTTAGATATATTTAACACAACAAGCAAATGCTACTAAACATCAAAGTGATTTCTTCATGTTTAATACTGAGCTTTTATACTGTAAAGATCTGGCTAGCGAGCCTAGCTAATGGCTTACGTGTATGTTTTTCCACAGACTGGATGCTGAAATCTCCACTCCACATCTGAGGCTAATATTCATTAGTAACTGTGATCAAAAATAAATATAGCGATGTTAATAATCAGTATCAACCGTTACATTGAACAGTACTGTAGCAAAAGTGTATATAGTAGTTTATTACTACTCTTGTTATTTTCATATTCCAGCTTCTCTACTCCAGTTCGCAATCTTAATTTACAACAATTACTGGTTTAGTTTTATTATTCATGGTAATATATTTTAACTAACATACTGCTAGGTCTAATTTCTGCTTTACTTTATTTACTTTACTGCTCTTCCTTTTTCTTCTTTATCTTATTGTTGAGCAACTGCAATAAAACAGTAACGTTTTCTGATTCTGATTCTGATTAAAAGCCCCTGTTTGTTTCCAACCTGTCACACCTGAATCCACTTCCGCTTCAGGAGTCATCGCTTCTAATCCAGTTCGTGCTTTGCGTCCAACTGATGCTCGTTACGTTCATTACGTCTCTGTGTATAAATTCCAAACCATGAATACTTGGTGAGGTTTTTCCAGTTCCACAATGTGTATCTTGGAGCATTATTTTCATTTATTTCTTGTTTTATTTATGTCTTGTTTTTTTTCCCTCTGTGTCATCTACACTGTCTGTTGTCAAGCTACCTTCTCAGTACATCATTTGCCTGCTCGGCATTTTGAACGTTTTGTGGTGTGAAATGGTTGTTGTGCTACGCAGTTTACAGCAAATCTGTTTTTTTTTTGCTTGTCTTGTACTGGTGGTTGTGGTTCTGGAGGGTGGTGATGAGTTGATTTGTTCCTAGAATAGACATACAAATGAAGCAGGCTTCATCACTGCTTCTGTCAGCATGTTCACACTCATTTCCTCCCAAGTTTCAAAAGCATTTACCTCTACAATTCTGCAAAGTCTTCTTCATGACAGCAAAATAATTATACCGCACCATCGTTGAGTTCTGAAATCTAGTCAGGAGATGTTGATGAATTTTCTGTAACTGTGCCACTGACAGTAGTTCTGGCTACTTCTCCTAACGCATATATTTCTATAGTAACATCTTACACAGGGACTGGTGTGTAATGCATAATTATCGAAATGATGCATGTTTTCTTTCAGGAGAAACATTCGGAGGTAAAATTGTAACATTACATTTCCCAGCATGGCTTTGGGGTTACGCAGTAACATGTTTTTAATAATAAAAACACAAACGATAAGCGGAATTATTATTGATAGCTGCTATAATATAAGTGACAACAGGAATTAACATCAACACAGGAACGCCAAACATAACTATAAACAGATTAACAGAACAATGTTCCAATATTTAATAAATAAAACGTTGTCAGTGTTCGTGAGTTCCTGCGGAATAAAATACTTCCGGATGTGCTTTTTACTAAACGGATCAAACTCATTTCCTCATCCAACGCTGTCATTGATTATTTTCCTAGAACAGCACACCCTGTCATGTTTTACTCCTTATTTAGTGTTTTCCCTTTCCACTACCCACACAATTTACATCAACTGCAAATGAGAAATAGGCCTCGTCGTATGATTATTCTCGCAGACGCAAAGCCAGAATCGGAGGTTTGAATGGAGCTGCAGCAGCGGGGTCCAAGCACTCACTCACGCCGCTGGACCCCTGCCGTGACAGCACACACATCATTATTACAGAGAGACCGCTCCTCTGCTGGATGCCCCTCTCCTTTGCTTTTTAGATCACATCTCTTTTGCAACTGCTTACCAGATTGAATGATGTCTTGGTCTGCGCTCGTCTTCACAGCGAAGAAAACACCGAGGCGGTGAAGCTGATCCATTACGCACGTTTTTCCAAAGTGGAGATATGATAAACGTAATTGCTAATCGTGTTTGCTGTAATAAAGGGAAGTGATAATAAAACTAAACCGATGGCAAGAGAGTCAGTCATTTTCTGCCAGCCCTTGACAGCAATGACAGTGGTGATTAATTAGTAATTCTCTGTGCGCATTTTGTCAAATTATCTTATTATATGTTCGAATAATTATCATAAATACACTCAGTTACAAGCGTATTTAATATTTAATACTTAATACACATGCAACAAGTTGCCTAAGCTTTATACTCTTACTGTAGAAGTCCAGTTTGAATTACGTCGGAATTAATAACCATCAAAATCTGGATCATGCAGTGTTCATTTGGACAAGGATTTGAATTTAATTGTTTAGTTGTCGTTTCAATTTAGTCACGAAGTAAAAGTTTATCAACGAATACTTATCATCAAAATGTTCGTTGACAAAATTAAGACTGGTATCATTGGAAACTGGTGAGCTTTGCAAGGTTGAGATTGCATAATGATTTTTAATTTGGTTCTGTTAAAGCTGTTGAATGTAAGATTTGAACATTTCATCCAGTAATGTAGGAAATGGAATCTAATTATGCTCCAGAGATGCAGACAAATATTATAGTAATAATCGTGGATGTGCACCACAACCTGGACCCGGATAAAAGGGAAAGTGTTCAAAGGAAAAAATGTACCCTTGGTACCAAACTTTACAACAGAAAAGGTCTAGCATTAGCTAGTTTTTTAAATTTGATGAAAAAAAAAAAAAATGCTTCAGAAAACATATGACAGACTTACAACCTGTCGTAATTCCTGTTCGGGTAACACGTTCCCTTGAGAACAAGAACGTGAGAATATAGATGAGTATTTCTTTCAAACTCATACACACTTGCAATAAATTGTTTTAAACATTTGGAGCTAAAATGTGTTGTAATTCTCCAGCAAACGTGGAGACAAAGGCCTGTCCGTGTGCTCCTAGTCCATCACTGGGACTCTTCTCTTCTCTTCAACTATGGTCACTTTTGTCCATTACAAACACGAAGACTTGAGGTTTAAAACGATCTCACAGACAAACCAGACCATAATTACGACATCTCTGAGTATTATGCTTGGAGCACTTTGTCAAAACAGACACCAAGGCCACGGCTGGACAGAAATAGAGTCGTGGACAAACAAAACAAGCAATGAAATGTGGTTTGCTGGACTAAAAGACATTTCACAGGACGTGTCCTCGTGAGGAAGGTCATGAACTGCTTCCAAAGCAAATAATTTTCCATCAATAGTCTTATTCAACAAATTTTAATTTGGCTCAAAATGATATGTTGACTTTTTAACTATGAATGATTTTATTTGCTGTTTTTGTTGCTGTCCAGTCCCCCAAAAAATGTTTTTTCCTTCTGGATCATAAACCTTAGTATTTCCAGACGGTTCCGAGGGAGTAAAAGTCACAACTCTAACCCATCCTGTCTCATTCTCTTACTCATCCCTATTAATCTTTCTCTTTGTATAAGGATCTCGTCCCTCCCAGCGTCCTCCTGTCCTCGCTGTGTTCTGAGGTTGTTCGGGACGGTGAAGGTTACGTATGGTGCGTATAAATCTCCTGAGTAGTTCCATATGCAGAGGAGACTGGCGGGGCAAGCACTCCACACAAACACAACAAGCGGGAGGAGGAGGAGGAGGAGAAGGAGGAAGGAATGAGCACGAGGCCTCTGTCTGGCTACGCTGCTTCTGTTACTGAATGAGACGCAGCAGCTGTAAAACTCCCGTGACATTCCGAAGATCTAAAATGTTTTTCCCGAAAGACGCAAACAGTTTTTCGGGACTCCAAGAACATCAACTGAATATGTGCTATAATTGGACCAGCTCTGTGTTTATTCCTCTTTCAGAACGTTGAGATCTTGGACTTCAGCAGCTTTGCATTCCTGTCTTGTTACATTTACATTTATTTATTCATTCAGCAGTGACGTACGAGTCAAGTCGGATCTGATCCAAGAGCATTTCTCAAAATCCCAACATAGGCTTGCTTTCAGTTCTGAAATTTTTATAGCTTTCCCAATAACGGCACAGAGGCTTAACTGCTGATCGACACATGATGACGTATATTGATGAGACCGTGTCATTACGGAGGGTTCGTTCAAATAAAGTCGTGAAAATAAGGCTGCCTGGCTCTTTTTATTTTAAATTCCTATTCAGGCGGCACGATGGTGTGGTGGTTAGTGCTGTCGCCTCACAGCAAGAAGGTCCTGGGTTCGATCCCCGGGTCACCCAGGGTGCCTTTCTGTGTGGAGTTTGC
>JAQQZR010000002.1:3430375-3444092 GCA_030068235.1 Notoglanidium macrostoma | reverse complement strand
ATGCTGGGATTGGCTCCAGCTTCCCCGCCACCCAGACGGATAAAGCGCTATAGATAATGGATGGATGGATGGAAATTCCTATTCATTTTCTGAAGCATCTCCAGCTTTAGTGTATTTAATCTCACCAATGTATATTGAAATATGATTCCAGCACAGCGCCACTGAATTCTTAGATCTGATTGGTCAGTTTGCAATAACAGCAGCTCTGGAAATAACTCTGGAGTCTGACAGGTTGCTCTTGTTTTTGTTTTTGATTTGTTAAGGAGACTTTTATTTTATTTTTGCAAGCAGTCCTCAGAGACAGCGCTTTGTTCCAGTCGGTGGTCAAGCTGTAAATGTAGGGTTTCCTGCTGAACTCCGTGTGGCTTCAGGGTGGTAAGCCACTTTTTCATATCGCTGAACACATTTTCTTGTGGATGCAATAATAAAGCAAAACCAATTTTTTAAAGTCCTCAAATTATTATTATTATTTTGTGTGTGCGAATAAATGAATTAGGAAACCATGAGGGATGTACGAGACACTCAAATTGTTACACAACTGTGATTTTAATTATATAAGTAAAGCATCTAATAAACTGGAAAGTGTATGCTGTTTATATGCTCTGGTTTATGCTTTTAAAAATACATCAGTTTGATTTGTCCAAAAAAAAAAAAAAAAAAAAAAAGCTTTTAAAAAAGTTCTTTAGAGAAAATGCATCTTTGTCATTTTATTTATAATCTGTTTTGGTATTTATAGTTTAACTTTATTTTGTACTTTAATAATTAAATAATTTAATTATTTTATTATGGATCGCAGTAGACGAACGTTTTATTTATCTTATTCTGTTTCATTAAACATTTAATTTTAATCTGTATTTGCATAGATTTGGGTTTTTTTTTATTTCCTAATGCTTATTTTTGTACTTGAATTCTCACTTCATTTTTTTTTTCATATACAAGGTGTATGAAAAGGACTTCATGAATAAGTAGTTCATTATTATTAGTAGTAGTAGTAGTAGTATTTGCCTATTATTATTATTGTTATTATTATTATAATGATTATTCCAGGATGAGGTAAAACTGCTTTACTTTAACATCATTAATATCATTTTGTTCTGATTTTTTAACTGCACCAGAACTTGGACATGTGCAATATTGGGATATTGGTTTTTGTCCAGGATTCTGGCATACCTACCAGCTCCCCTGCCTGTCAGCCAAAGCTCAATAAACTCTCAGCGTGTGGTTTATGAGAAGGAGAACAGAAGAGACGGAGAGCAGGAGCGAGACAGACGAGGACAGGAGAACAGTCTGGACTGCAGGATTCGGCCAGAACCTAGCTGACATTTTGATAATGAACTCGTCTCAGCTGAAAGAGATGAAGAACGTCACACACACACATATATATACACACATTTATTAAGCATTGTCTCCTCAACATTATCAGCAAAGTAAGTGCTATTTGTATGAGAGAAACGAGTTCATCTCAGCCGAGTTTCAGACCAATTAAAGCGTTCTAATCATTGAAGACAAAAGGAAAATAATACAATTGCAATATCTGAGACTTTTCACCACATCAACACGCAACACAAAAACACAAACTCGTGATGATTTTTCACTTCAGATGTTTGTCGGTTAGACATATTTGACTGGTCTAAAGGATCAGAGTTCTTTAAGCACGCCAAGGTCTGCAGCCTGTTTGGAAAAGTTGGACGTATTAAGTGTTTCGGGGCCCCTCTGTTGGATTAAGGCTGTTATTGAATTGACGTGTGTATGATTCAGCCAAACACATGGTCACGGCACAAACACGTTGCACGTGGTGTACAGATGTCAACAGACTTTATGCGAGTCATCTGTCCTTCGGGTTTATACATGATCAAAATAATACAGACATGATGAATAATTCCGCTTTAGTGATTAGAGATACAAATTTGCACATAATTACAAAAACAAATATTGGAGTAGGCAGAGTCTCATAGAAACCGGACCTTTAAAAACTACTTAGCCTCAGATTCCTGATCCTGGCTGACGGGAATGAAATCCTGACGTGGTCCTCTGCCGTCGTAGCCCATCCACCTGGTGATTCGGACGTGTTGTGCGGCCTGAGATGCTTTTTTTCCTCAGCACAGTCGTACAGAGTGGTAATTTGCATAACCATGACAGTTCAGACCAGTCTGTCCGTTCTCCTCCGCACTCTCTCATCCTGCGGAACTGCTTCTCATTGGACGTTTTGTCTTTTTCACTTTATCCTGGTTTGCGTGAATATCCCAGGAAATCAGCACTTCCTGAAAAATTCAAACCAGATCATCTGGCAACAACAACTACACCATGGTCACTGAGAAGTCACATTTTTTTCCCCTCATTCTGATGCTTGAAGTGAATAAACTCTTGTAAAGCTTTTGACTTCTATCTGCATGAGTTTATGTACTATTGAGCTGCTGCTACATGATAGGTAAAAGTTAAAGGGTATTAAGATTTTCTTTTTTCCCCACTATATAGGATTTTGAAGATATAGCAGAAATGGAATATATATACTCCATAATATACTTATAGTATTCATAAGTGTGTTTTCATTAGTGTATAATTTCCTGTAACTACAGATTGTTGTGTTTTTGTAAGCTTAGCATGAGCCCTTTATATCTACACAGGGAGCGGGTCCACCTCTACAGAGCCGCCATGTTGCGCCGGTACGGTGGCCCAGAACGGACAAACCTCTAGAGAGCGCCTTCTGCGTTTCACATTTTTACAAGCTTCAGCTTGACTCTGGAAAGAAGGACCAGGAGGATGATAAAGAAGAAGAAAGGATGATAAGGAAGAAGAACAGAGAGGAATCAGTGTTTGCTGGTGTTGGCTAACAACTTTGAGAACCCAGGTTTTGAAAAATGGAGGATCGTATTTATTATTTAGGACAGAAAAAGCAAGAGAGTGTGAATGTAAGTACTTGGAGGTACGCCACAGGCACCTGACGGCCACCGTACGCTCTAATACATGCTTGGAAAGGGAGGGGTAAGGGAGGGGCATTCAAGTGGATGAGTCCTACATAGTGGACCTTTAAGTATCATTACTTAAACCATATACTCATGGAAGGATGTGTATAAAATAAAGGAAACATAGAATATATCGCAGTGGTCTTACTCTGCATTTGCAGAACTGTACAGTAAAAACGTGAAAGCAAAATTCTTTATAAAACATTGCATGACTTTTAATTTGACCTTGATTAAGACGGATAGTTTTCTGTTCTGACTGTGTGTCCGTGCACGTACACAAAAGTGACCCAGTGTTCCAGTTTACAAACACGCCCGTCCTTGAATCTTCCTCCTTTCCCTCAGGGGTTTCCATAGAAACCAGTAGAGGAAGTGAGTGTGTGTGTGCATGTGTGTGTGTGTGTGTGTGTGTGTGTGTGTGCATGCTTTCTGCAGGTAAGAAATCCTTGTCACCTAGCCGAGGATCTTAATTTTATTCACTCATCAGGCTGAAAGTGTAAACCTGCTGTAGAGATGTAAAGGTTTTCGTGGAACTCAGCAATATAAACAAATCCAGACGTAGTACTGCAAAGAATTTTTTCTTCCGTCCTCCGAGACGAGCAAAAACATTCGGTTTGGAGTGTCAACTGTGAACCACGCATTTTTATTCGCATCAGCATTACAGCTATGGATATGCTGCATAACAAATAAAATACTCCAGTGGATGATAAATTGCATCATACGTTATGTTTGCATAAATAGGATTTGCATAAAATTGCAATCTGTCATTAGCTCTTGGGGCAAACATACTAACATTTACAGTTAGATGTTGTTTACATGATCTATTATTATTATTATTATTATTATTATTTATTATATTAATTTAATTAAAAAAAAGAAATATTAAAGTAGCAGTTGGTGACTTTTAAATCCCTCCATATGACTAAGTTCAATTGACACACCTTTTCTTTTAGAGCCAACAAACACAACAAGTGAGCTACCTTTTAAGGAGAAAGTCTGCTTTGATGATGGGAGGAGCTAATTCACGAGCAAGAAAATACTTACAATGGAAAAAATAGCCATTTTTGTTGCATGGCGATACTGCGAATCACAGTTTTGTTGGAAATTCCTTTCACAAGTACTAACAATTTCCACTAAACTACTAACTACTACTGAAGTACTAACCACAGTGTGGTTTTTATGCTCTCTATTTGTCCTACATTGTCTTACATTTGGTTGTTATTACTGACTTTAAACCAAATTTGAAATTCCTGCCAAATAAATGAATACCAATATTAAAGCAGCGATTGGTAAAATTTAAAGCCCTGTATTTAAATGTAGTTGATCTCAATTAAAGCACCTCCTATTTTCCACCCAACAAAAGATGAGGCGTGTCAAATGTTTAAACCAACATAAGCCTTTTGAGTCAGTTGCTTTTTAAAGACAAGGGGCGGAGCTGATCGTTTCTGCTTAGGTGGTGGGAGGAGCTCATTTATGGGCCAGAAAAATGCAAATGGTACTCTAATTCCAGTTTTAAGTTCTTTGATTGATACCACTACTAGTCATTTTAATTATAGAGACATCAATAAGGAGATTGAAATTGTCGGTGGGTTGCTTCCTTTGTCTTTAGTACCTTTTAGTATCTTTCACCTGAAAAAATGGACATATTGTACCTTTAAAATAATTTAGGGTGCATAACTTGACCATAATTATGTTTTTCACATGAATGGTGTATGCACAAGTAAAAGATGCTGATGTACAAAAGGTGTACGCTTAAGAGCACCATCCTAGTGACAAGGAAAAGTACAGTTTAGTAGCGTTTTTTACTTGCTACATTTGGGTAATTTGGCTTTTAATTTTGAGAGAATATTGTAATCAGGTTTATTAGCATTATTTAATATGTAATCATTGATAAAGCTACTTTTTTTACAAGTCTAATCCATTCAAATGCCACTAGGACAGCGGGATCTCAGGGGTTGAAGTTTTCTGCTCGTGACCAGAAGGTTATGTGGTCAAACCCCACGTTAGAGAGCCCCTTCAGGCCTCAACACTATCCAATGTCTAGCTCTAAACTCACACTGTGAAAGCAAAGGCACTTTCTAAAGGGCAATCTGTCTGAAGAACATTACAGCAAATTAAATATCAGATTGAGGGAGGAATTCTCTTGGTATTGCACGTTGCTATATTTTCTCAGGTCAGGATGACAGGTGAAGATGTTATCCTGACCTGGGAAACAATGCTGACATTTTCTCTTCCAGTGCTGATCAGGGGCCAAAAGGAAGTTCAAGTCACACAGAAAATGCTAAAAAAAATAAAAAATAAAAGAACACTTTTCGCCTGCATGCAAAGTTGTTCACATTTGTGTGACCTTAGGCTGGAGCTTGGCTGTTCTTCTGAGAGAACCACTGGGACAAACACGAGGATGTAGTTCAAAGATTTCAGCCGTTATGCAGTAGATCTTTCCAAGTTTCTTTCTTCATCGTGAAAAAAGTACCGACTTTCTGTTGAGCTTCGAAAACCAAAAAACAGATCTCCCAACAAAATACCAACATTACATTGCTGGTTGCTTGTGTTTAAAAGTTTTTTTCAGAATGAGATTGTCCAAAGTTGGGAATTAAATTTCTCCAAAGAGAAAAAGCTCCAATTGTCAAATCCTGAGAAGATAGACTGACTTAATTAGATTTTATACAGATGAAGCTGTATCATGTCTCAGCTAAGAAACTCCATCCCACACTGTAACTGTATCATTTATATGAGTCAGTTAGTGCACATTCTTAGGATATAAAGATATAATTCCTTACTTCCTGGCATGCAGTGATATAAGGAATTATGAGTTAAAGTTGACTCTTTTTAAAATTCGTCCTTTTTATTTAAAGATGACTCTTTTAATTGAGTCTTTTCATTTAAAGTTGACTCTTTATTTGAAGCTGATTTTTTTTTTTTCATTTAAAACTGATTCTTTTAAGTTAACCTTGACTCTTTTTATATAGAGTTGTACACGCTGCTCCTGAGACTCCAGTGTTCCTGACCCCTTCTGCTTTCCGGGCCTGCCTGACCCATCCCGGCGTCCTACTCCTGATTGGAGTCATCACTTGGAAACCACTTGCTCCTGTTAAATATGGCACCATATGAAGTGCCTCAACATACACCGAGAACTGTGATGATGCTGTTGGACTGCTGCTGATATGAGCGGTTCTGCTACAATGGCATAGGACTCGAATCCTCACGAACAGTCTTACACTTTAAACCTGACCCTAGTATTAAAGTGTATTAGTTGTAATTGAACTACACAGTGTGACCCAAATGAGAATGGGATCCCTTTTGAGTCTGGTTCCTCTCAAGGTTCTTCCTTCTGCCATCTCAGGAAGTTTTTCCTTGCCGCCGTCACCACAGGCTGCTCATTAGGGATATATATAAAGATAAATGTATAGATTCCTAAGTTTCTATTCAGAATTTATATACTTCTGTGAAGCTGCTTAGTGACAACGTCTGTTGTTAAAAGCGCTATACAAATAAAATTGAATTGAAAAATTTAATATAAAAACGACACTATTAAATCGACTCTTGTGATATAAAATTGACTCCTTTTGTTTAAAGTTGACTCTTTTTTTTTTATTATTTTAGCCTGACTCTTTTTATTTGAAGTTGAATCCTTTTATTGACTTTTTTATGTGAAGTTCTGAGGATTATTTGCTTGGGTTTTTTTTTTTTTTTTTTTTTTTTCCCCCTGCCAATCGTTTCATCAGTTTTTCCCTTAAACCATTCTCTCTTCTTCACAAGAGCCTGTTTATGTTCTAGATGTAAATCAAGAAGGTTTTAGGAGGACTGAACATCCTTCATGCTAAAAATGCTATTGTTGTGGTCATTCCCTATAGCATGTTAGCTGGTTATTTAAAAGCAATAGCTGTGTGTTAACATAAGTTTATGTATTTTCCCGTTTGACCATGAGGAGTTATTAGCACAAGGCCTCCATGTTGTTTTTATAGTGTTTAAGTATTGCTATAAGACTGTGATTATGATGATGATTATGGGGGCCAATTCCCACAAGATGGTCTTAGTTAGTATGTAAAGGCGGATTCTAGACATGTTGGACTGAAGTCACATGAGCGCAGCGC
This sequence comes from Notoglanidium macrostoma, assembly GCA_030068235.1. Classification (NCBI taxonomy): domain Eukaryota; kingdom Metazoa; phylum Chordata; class Actinopteri; order Siluriformes; family Auchenoglanididae; genus Notoglanidium; species Notoglanidium macrostoma. The sequence continues at coordinate 3,437,038 of JAQQZR010000002.1, read as the reverse complement.
GACCAAAACAACGACATCTGTCGCCCATAAGGCCCTGCAAAGCAGCAACACGTCCTGTGTAAAGCTGAAAGCCTAACACTGAAGATGAATTTAATAGGAACAAGCTGGAAAAAAAAGCCTATTGGTCTGTCTGTGGACAAAATTGTCATGCATCCGTTAATTTATGTTATGTTGATTTACTTAGCAAAATTAAACCAGGTTATTTATATAGATTGTATCATGTCTTTATCTAAATTATAGTAATAAAAGTAATAAAAGGGGCATGCAGGTATAGGAAAGTAATCAATGATGGTGTGGCCTGATGTGAGGCAGAGTTATTACCACTCTAAAGTTGACTCATTTCCTGCAACAGCACATCCTGTAGTGTTTAAGTAAGGGATAACGGCTGCTGAGGTGTCCCATTATACGGAATCAATGGACGTGGCGGAGGCTAAGAACTCCATAAAGCGAAGCGGAGTGGACTTTCATCTACCGAGTTCATTAATTCAGTGTAACGGGACACCTCAAAGGCAGTTATCCCGCTTAAACCCCGGTTACCAAACATCTAAACATGTTTGTATACTTATAGGCCTGGAAAGACACATGAGGAGTAATTTTCTCAGAAATAAACGTGTTTGTGGGACACTTTTATCCTGAACAAGGATAACTTGGGGTGGTTTGGTTGTTATGGTTACCGGCTATGCAGGCTGCCAGGCAACAGATAATTTACTATGGTTGTTATGGTTACCATTCAAAAGTTCCCAGCACATTGATAAGGAACGGTGATTAAAACTTTTTCTAACCGATCTCCTTTATAGATGTCCCGTTATACGAAGTTACTAGACACCTAGCAGCCAATCAGAAAAGAGTATTTCTTGTCTCTAGGGTATAATTCCTCTCATACCACACCAACATAACAACGTTTACTTATTAAAGAACATAATGTCATACTTTTTATCCATTTATATTTGCATTTAATGTTGTGGAACAGACACCGTACCTCCAGTTATTACGTACGTTACAGCAGCTATAATTGTTCTCTTATGACGTTGCAAAGAAAACGTAAATTCTTCCATCCTGAAGACCAGTTACCAAGCACTCCTTAAAAAAACTCCTAAGTTGCTACTATAGAAATAATAACGCGTTAGAACAAGGGCATAAATATAAACCTGTGAGCTACCATCAGTCATCAGTGCTTCTGTTCAAGAAAATTACTTGAATCCAATGACCAATCAGAACTGAGAATTCATCAGTGTTATGGTCTAATATTATTGCAAAACATTTTAGAAATAGCCCAAAAGCCTCATGTGTAAACAGAACGGTGTATGTTACATCATTTTAACCTCACCCCTCATTATCAACACCTTTAACTCATCTTACTGTCACATAAACTTCATCCTGTTTCCACTTTCATTAATAAAATAACTGAGCCAAATGGAACATACTGAATGTGTTACGCAACAGAAAATGGAGAGGCTTAGAAATGATTATATTGATATATTAAGATGTGAGTTTCATTTCAATTCATGAAAGCTCAAAAACACTCATTAACTGTGCACACAAACACAATATGTTTGCTCCGATGTTCCCTGCACGTAATGCGGTGTCTCCTAGCAGCCGAGGTGCAGGCATGATCAGAATGCCGCGTTAAAACGCAAGGCTAATGCATCCACTTTAGCTCCTAATATAACCGCGACTGTTCTTTTAGTCTCCACTCATTTACACAATTTATACAAATCAAAACGTCAAAGAACTAAGTCATGTTGTTTGATGTGATTGTACATACCGTATACTGTACAGTGGCTTACATAAGTATTTATTCCTCTGGAAATTGACTTAATTGGGATTATATATCCTGAATCTACACAAAAGAGCGTAATATTGCGACCAGTTGAGATCAGACATTACATACTTAGTTGAATGGAGTGTCACATGATCTCATTATAAATACACCTGCTCCTGGAAGAGCACAAAGTTTATTAGAGAACATACAGTAAACAAAACAGTATCAATAAACAATAAGCAAACTGTATCATGAAGCCCAAGGAGTTATCCACACAAGTCCAGGATAAAGTTCTGGAAAAGTTATCAATCAATGCAGGTAGAGGAGATTGGTCAAGGATACAACCAAGAGGCCAAGGAAAACTCGAAAGGACTTGGAGAGATCCACAGCTGAGGGGAGAGAAGCTGTTCACTAGATTGGCAAGAGAGATAGAGAGAGACAGATGAGTTTTCCAAAAGTCATGTTGGAGACTGCAAGGATGTGGAAAAAGGTTTTCTGAACAGAAACCGAGCTGGAAAAGTCCTACTTTTGGTGAAAAAGTCATCACTGCTCAAGACTATGTCCATATTGAAGCATGGTGGTGGAAGCATCGTGTTCTGTAAACGCCTTTCAACAGTATGGACTGGGAAACCGGTCCAACACTTACTGTTTACTGATGTTCTCCATCCAGTCTGACAGAGATTGATCAATTTGGCCAAGAAAAATGCACAAAGATCCAGATGTTCAAAGCTGATGAAGACATACCAGAATTCTTGCAGCTCTAACCACAAGACATATAAAAACATTGAAACTTTTATAATATGTGCCACTGCTTACTAACAAATGACACATCACACAATCTTACATCCATCCTCCCGAGCCACAACAAAATGCAGACATTACTGATGAGTGAATATGTCCTAGTTCATGTGTAATGTAAGGATATATTGTAATATTTTGTCATTATTAAAGCCTTATTGATTTTGAATTTCAGTGAAAGAGTAAAAAATCTCTGTTGGCTGTTGGGCCGTCTTGGGTTAGCCTCATAGATGTTTCTGTCTGTTACCATGGAAACCAGATCATGAAACTGGCAAGGATGTAATTTTAGAATGAAAGGTAAATGCAGCAGACTTAACTTAACTCTAGGCTTGGGTGATAAATCATTTATAATATTAAATGTGTACTGTATTACATAAATTCATTCATAATCTGCAACAGTGACTGACTATATGTATGTTTTCACTTCAATATTTAGTTCAGTTTTCCAAACACTGGTTTGGTTTGACCTAATTTGGTTGATCGTGGAGACCGTGAACGTGTCCGATGAAGTCAAACACACTAAGGCCTAAATCAAAACGTGGACTAGATTATCAAACCAAACAGGCGCATTTTGCTTAAAATTGTGCTAAACTGTTGCTTCATGTGCTATTTGTTCATAATCCAAAAAGGAAAGCATGAGATGATTCATTTTGTCCAGCTGAGCAAGAACGTGCACTGGAATATTTGCAAAAACACCGCTTTACCTCCAGTCAGACTGAAACGGGTGAGAAAGCAGGCAGACGAACAGCGCAAATCTATTTAAAGGGGCAGATAAACAGATACACCTAACAAGTTGATTGGCAAAAAAAGAGACGTATCAAACTATGATGAGGAAGCTGGAGAGCCAAGGTGACCTGTGTGCTCGTCTGTCATTAGGGGCTATTGGAGGACGCTCACCATGGAGACGAGACACTTTAGCACCTGTGTCGCACCACTGGAAGCCCCTTAAGCCCCGACTGTTGTTTATGGTCGCTAAGGCGGCCTCAGCGTTCATATTTCACGCCTGAATTTCATGGTTGCCGTGGAGAACGAGTGCTCCCGGGTCACCCTTTGGCAACAGTTAATCCCTGAAAGTACAGGTGACACTGGGTACCAAGGCGATGGCATGCTAACACCGGCATGCAGGATGCTGATAATTAAACACGAGACCTTTTCATTTTCACATTCATAGCTGCACTGATGAAGGCCATATTTGACCCCAGAGAGGTTTTGTACAATCTTACAGTCATAGCTTATCTCCGGTAATGAGATATTAGCAAGGTGTTCTGTTTACAGATGTAGTGGGGTTACTTTAATAATGAGGTTGAGACGGTTTAAATGGATTTGAACAATGAAAAAGGAATGTAACGTCTCACCAATCTGATGTAGTAAACTGGTCTCCATATTGACAATAAGGTTGGACAGATTCAAAACAGCATGTAACTTGCCTGAGAGAAAATCGTGACTGAATGAAGCCGGGTGTCGCTTCCATATGGGCAGATCTTTTTATTATTACTGTCCTATAATTCAGAGACATTAACTAGTCTCTTCCCCGCCATATAGCTTTGTGCCTACTGTATACACTCACTGGCACCTTTAATGCAAACCGATAAAGGAAAACGACCAGGCAATGTTTTTCTAATCTTGTTTAAACTGTCCAATTGTGGCGAGTCTGTGCTTCACACTGTAGCCTCAGATTCCTGTACCTGGCTGACAGGAGTAGAAAACTCTCACGTGTTGTGCTTTTCTGCTCATCACGGCTGTAAAGAGTGATTATTTGAGCCTTCACGTGAGCTCGCACCAGTCCGGCCTTTCTCATCAACAAGGCTTTTCCACTCACGGCATTGGATGTTTTTTGTTTTCGCACCATTCTGTGGAAACTCTATAAACTGCTGTGTGGAAATTCCAGGACATCCAGTGAAATACTCAAACTGATACCAACCAAAGTTACTGAGATCACACTTTCCCCCATTTTGGATGTCCTTACATACATAAAGCTTTATATTTAATTGCATCGAATCATCGGTTGCTTTCAATTTGGTTTGGGTTAAAAGCGCATTGAGTTATAGCAAAAGGTAGATATTGACATTCACAAATACCCGATTCAGATTAACCGTGATCAAGGACAATATATCTGGTATAAATATACGTATATGAAGTAAACATGATTGTATATATATATATATACATATATACAGAGTCAGCCAAAAATAATGTATACACACTTCAGGAACGCTTCTACACATAAATGTCTGGAAGCTGACAGCCACCACTTTGTGCACCTCTTGTAATTGTAGAGGCCAAAGCTCACTTGTATTAATCTCGTGATGTCTGAGTACATTTAGACTTAAAATATTTTCTTTTCCTGAAGTGTGTATACATTTATTTTTAGCTGAGTCTGTATAAAACAAGTGAGTTTCAAGTTTTGTACGAGTGCTGCGTACTTCACACCTATAGACTTTATTGCGTTTGAGGATGTAAATTGAGGTCATCTAAGCCTTTTTTGTAATGAGCAAAGAAACAATCACAATGATGGATGATGGAGATCTCTCCCTGCCAGCGCCTGTGTTTGTTTCTACTAAAGAAGCAGGAGCTGTGGCTTCCCACTGCTTGGCCTGGTTCCCATCTGAGGGCCGAACCCACTGTAAATCATGTGCGAGGAGACTAGGTCATGTTTTCCATCGGTGCCGGCATGAACTGCGGTCAGATGCAACAATAAAAGCAGTCGTAATTGAGGAGAGAAGGAGCATGCGAAAGAGGCGAGGGGGAATACATCTGCTAACGCTTACTGAGACGTCTCGCTGCCACGTCAGTGCCGAAGCTCGAGAACGCGCCAAACAATCAAAAGCCATCCAAATAATGTAGAAAAAAATGGGTGAGAAATTGTGTCGTAGACTACTGCACTTCCCCGAAATAAATCATCATAAATCCAAGTGTAGAGCTTGAAAGTCTTTGACCAATTTGTGGAAAGATCCAGACGTCACCGAATTCCATTCCATTCAGTTCAAAGAATTTCCCAATAAATCCACGTTGACTTGAAAAGATTTCTCCACGCACCCAGGATATTTTTATGGTTCCCACTTGCTTTACACCTGTACTGGAAAAGTCTTCCTGAATTCGGTTAAGATCGGATTTTTTTTTTTATTTTATTTTATTTTAAATTAAGAATGAGCTTTCATTTCCCTTTTTTTTTCAAAGCTCATGTTTCGTTACTTAATTAAAATCTACAAATTTTACAAATTTTACTATATAATCAGCATCAGGGGGTTAGCGCCACATCACATCGAGCCCCGTCATACCGTTGATTATTTTCCCGTAACGACCTGACCCCAACTGTGTTATTCTTTACTTTACCTGATTGAAATGTATTACATGGAGCTCAAATTCTTCATATTCAAAGTCTTTCCTTAACGTGTTATCTGTTGAACGTAATGACCGCTTATAGTATTCTCATGACCTGTTATGGTTACAGCATGACGGGCGTTTAATATGCTCTCTTTACCTTACTGATAATCTTGCACAATTATTCTTCGAGTCGGGTGAACGTTGCATGAATCACTAATGAAGGTTTACTTGCATGTCTTCCTCAGAGCTGCATGTAAACATGATTTCAATTATTCCTTAGTGTTCATATTTCGACTTTTTCTGGACACATAGCACCACCTTGTGGAGCTGAGGAGAGTGCATGTGCTCTTAACACTTCTGACGACCTCACCTGGATTTATTTATAATGACTGGATATATAAACTATTACCTGCATCGAAAAGCATTATTCTTTTATTATTATTATTTCAATTATTCTTAAAATCTTAAGAGTCTGTTTTATCATCATCAGTTGAAAAATAAACATGGCCGCCTGGGGCCTTTCCGTGCAGTTTGCATGTTCTCCCGGTGCAGTGTGTGGGTTTCCTCGGGGTGCTCCGGTTTCCTCCCTCTAAATTGCCCCAGGTATAAATATGAGTGTGAATGGCTGTTCATTTCTGTGATAGACTAGTGACCTGCCCAGGGTGTAACCCCGACCCTGACGGATGAGCGGTAGAAAAAATTATGCATGCGTGGGTTTCCTCCGGGTGCTCCGGTTTCCTCCCACAGTCCAAAGACATGCAGATTAGGTCAACTGGCTA
>JAQQZR010000002.1:3379960-3405434 GCA_030068235.1 Notoglanidium macrostoma | reverse complement strand
CCCTGGGTGACCCGGGGATCGAACCCAGGACCTTCTTGCTGTGAGGCGACAGTGCTAACCACCGCACCACCATGCCGTCCCTTTTTTCTTTTTTTTCTTTATTATAAAATATAGAAGTAATATCATAATCCCTGACAAAAGGCAGGGTCGTGGAAAATTTGGAGCCTATCTGGGAACACTGTGCGTGAGGCGGGAATACACCCTGTCAGTCACACGCCTCCGTACACACACACACACACACACACATTGACACACTCATTTAGAGTTCGAGGAAATTTATCTTAACCAATTCATCCTGACATGTTTCTGGAAGGAAACCGGAGAACCCTGAGGAAACCCACACGGACACGGAGAACATAAGAACCTCCTATACTTTTTATTCTTTCTTAAATGGGAAATGAATTACATTTGGGAGCGTCTGGTTTCATGGCATTTGAACATTTGACACTGGCGCATATCTAGACATAAATCGGCTGACTTTTTAATGCTTTTTCTCAATTCGTCACACGGCACACAGTTCTACGGTTTATTCGATCGCTTGAACTTACTTAAGACAGCAGTTCCGCTCCCGTTTTTGCCGTTCTTCATCCTCAGAAGTACAGACTGACTGTTTGGCTGCATCTAATAGCCAGCTCATGAGTTCCCTAACAGGAAGACAGTTAGAGGAATGTTAAGAAAAAAGAAAACTTTGGATTCTGGCTGACGTATCCATGCGCTGTGATTGTCTAGAGCACTTTCGGACTGATTTTATGAGCCTGTGACTCACCTGACCTCTCTGATCCTGTAATCACAGGAAAGCATTTCGTTAGCAATCGAGAAGTGAAGCCGCAGCATCGAGAGCTTGAACCGGAAGTCGTCTTCTAAAACCTGCAGCACGTACTGAAGCAGCAGACAGCGCACTTCACTGCGCAGCCTCCTCGCCTTGTCCTTACAAACACAGAGCATCGTCCAAAACTACGCGTTAGAAATTCAGAAAGAAAATGACAACGGAGATATTACACGGCAGCGCTTACGTCTTTCCTACCTGTTCGGCCATGACGGACGATAACAGCGCCCAGTCGCACGGGATAGTCGATCTGTCTGCAGGATGGTATCTGGATGAGAAGTTATCTTAATTTAGTGGCCCATGACTTTCTATTACATCATTCTGATATGCTGCTTTTTTATTGCTATTGTATAAGCCATTGTATTCTTTATAGCATTCTGTATCTAATATCATGCTGCAGAATGTCAAATTTCATCAGTAGGTTACCATCATCCAGATTTAATGTAGCCTTTTTTTAATAATGGATAAAAAAAGATAATACAGTACCATGCAAATCCAGATGTGTAGTGCTATTAAAAAGAATTTGCCCCATCTGTTTTACAAGGAATAAACGACTTTGGGGCTGAAAACTAATCCATGATGGTGTGATGTGTTTTGACGCCAAAACGGAGTTACTTTTTCCAACAAAAGTGGATTCTTTTCCTTTAACAGCACACCCCGAAGTGTGTTTTCGCCTTACGCCACAGTGAGTTCCCAACACTTAGACGTTCTACTCATTGCATTGCGTTTATCCGTTTCTAAATACATTCAATGTTGTGGAACATCCATGGAGCATGTTCTTTTCATGACGTATGCTACAATGTGGCGGAAAACTAAAGAAAACTCGATGACCGTACGTCTTAATCTGGCGTGTCTGCCGTACAGGCCAGGTTGTTACTATAGCAACGGTGTATCACAGCAAGCGCATTGATATAAACCTGTCAGAGCTGCTGTTTTAGGAAATTAATCAACAGCTTCGGACCAATCAGAAACGAGAATTCAACAGCAACGTGGTATCTACTCTATTATTGCCTATTTCCTAAAAAAGATTACATCTGAACTACAGGACTGTACTGATGGTGATCAGCGACTCACTTCTGCGTCCTCATCAGCAGGTTGTAGGCTTCCAGTGCCAGCACGTGAGAGCACTGCGGCTCCAGCAGGATTCCTCTCAGGAGGTGAGCGGTGATATCAGCAGGGGGGTAATAACAAGGCTGGATCAGGTCAGAGAGGAGCTGCAACGTGCCCTCGGTGTAGTTCTCTTCGATGGTGCTGTACACCAGACTCAGGCTCTGCCTACACAGCGGCTCGGCCATGCCGAAGTCTCTGTTGTCCTCATCAGCCGTGTGCTATTAGACGGAAGACACGGATTAGATCAGACTGGCCTGGAACAGGTTCGGTTCTCTTACTTCTGGTGAAGGGAAACTGTAACGCTCGAGCACACAAAGACGTCCTTTACAACCGTGTGCTTCAATCTTTGCCGCAAAAGTTTGTGGAAGAACCACATACGGGCGTGATGCTCAGGGGTCCGCATACTTTTGGCCATATAGTGCATGTCAGTATTACCGAGTAACAAAAAAAAAATGAATGGCTATTTTCAAAACTGTAGGCAAGCGTGACATTATAAGAGATTATTGAAACTCTTAAAAGTTTAAAAAAGAAAGAGTAAAGGAAGAAAACATCAAATGGCTTCCTTGTCTGACCTGATGCACAGACACCAGTGAGAGAGTGTGTGTAAATGTGTCTGCGTTCCCTGCGCAAGAAGCGCCTTAACTTAGCTATTATAGATATTAAGTCAAATAATACATTAATCCCATGTTTTATCAGGTTTGATCACAGTTACATTTTTCTGTCGCTGGGAGCAAAGAATCCGAGATAGTCCACGCTGCAGAGCCAGAGGTCCAGGGGGCGGAGCGAGATCTGATCCAGCTCCTCCTATAACTCGAACCCACAAACCACTATACACAGCACACTGGCACACGGTCAGTCGTCTCCATCCCCTGAACATTTGCCCACGTAGGATTTTGGAAATTATGGACTGCAGCAGGGAGTACTGGAAGACTCCGGGTGAAGAAAGACACCACAGAGTGTGTATGCAGTAGGCACATAAACTAGGGTTTATTTGCTGTCTACATTGCTGGTACCATTCAGCCACGAGCTCACACTATATTTGTAAATGTAATTTATTTTAATAACAAACTACACCTCCGTGTTACAAATTTGTGTTGTTAAGCTGTTAAATAAATGTCCGTTCCTAATCGCTCTTTTCAGTACTTATTAATAATCCCTTTTGCGTCTTCACCGTTAGGTATCATCGTTTCGATACGTGTCGGTTCGAGACATCTCGTTCAAAAATGTGAAGATTTTAGCGAAACATGCTTTAACGATCAGAAGTTTCCATTAAGCAATGAAGACACTTACCATAGCTTGAACTCGTCCCCCTAATAAATGTTTCAGCTTTTTGAACTGCACCAGAGAAATCTGCTGTCCGCCTTCGGTATGGTGTTCAGAGAGATCGTCGTCATCACCGTCCACGCCGCTCGCCTGTAACACTGAAGCAGGGTCTTTAAGACATAACACTGAGTGTGGCGTTGGACTGAGAGTGTGAGAGGACATCACAGGGCTGATCGGTGGACTCTCCATGTCCAGATCAGATCCTGTTTCTGGAGAATCGCCAGCGAGGAGCTCGGTCGACGTAGGACTGACGGGCGGGGGCGCTTGGTCTGAGGTAGGTGGCGTCTGAGGGCCGAGCTGGGATTGAGTCTGTGGATAAGGTGATAAGGTGTGTGTGCGCGTTTTTTCTTTCAGTTCCATACTTTCGCCAACCTCAAATGTGGATTCGGGATTATCAAGGCTGCACGTCGTGTATGTCTCGTCATAGAGAATAAGGGATTCGTCAGAGAACACGGCCGCATCGATCTCACTCGGGCAGTAGTATGGACTGCTGAGGCTGAAAGGCGAAAGCGCTTTGTTCAGCCAGCTGTTTGGGGAGTCCAAGCTTTCATCGTGGTCAGGGGTTTTTTCAGCAGGTGCTGCTGGTGACGTGGACGTTAGCTGTGTGTGATTAGTGTTCTGTGCTTCGAAGCACTCCGTGAGTCCGTTTGAAGGCTCAAAGGCGGGTGAAATGTCTTTCAGAGTCGAACGGTATGAAAGGTTTCCTGACCTTTGCTTGCTGTTATCTCGTAAACGTGCCTGAATGTCGTTGTGCAGGTCTGCGTAAGAGTTCTCCTGATCGCAGGACACAGGAACAGGCGACCGGTCGCCATTCCCGTCACCCGAGTCCAAACAAAACACATCGCTCTGAAGATTCACCGTATACGACGACTGGTGAACTTTTGCAGACGGTCTGGCTGTACGGCTGTACGGCTGATTCAGATCGATGATTTCTATAGTGGAACACGGCAGTTTCTTTAGTCTTTGTGAAGCCCTTGGTCCAGCTGATGAAAAGCGGTGATCGGTGATATCGATAAGAACCTGAGAAACACAAAAAGATGTCTTCTTAAAATACGTAAATGGAAAGTAGATTAAGTCCACTGAATCCTACATTCCCAGATATGAGAAATTTTAAATACTAGTTAAACACAAATTAGAATAACTCAATATTTGGTTTCATTTATTGCTTGTAAACATTTACATGTTGCATGTTAGGCGTCCTAGGCAGATTAGCAAAGCTTTGTCGTAGATATGTACATTCACCAGAGGCGCCGATGATCTCAGTTACTGCCTTGAGGCCCTGTAGTGCTTTTTACTGTTTAATGTGTGATCTTATGAGGTTTTTAACCTTATGAACAATTAATAGCGCTCAATGTCTGTACACTGGATCGGTAGTTTTTTTTAATACATCAAGTGAATTTTTCTCTGAACAAGAGATAGCTACATTCAAGGACATTGGACAGAGGTTTCTTGTTCTCCTTCTGATAGCAAACAAACATTTTGGCCCTGGTTTGGTCTTCGAAGAAGGGGGTGGTATCAAACCGGTTGAAACCTGTTTGTTGCATATATAAACCGCACCTTGTTGAGAGCGGGTTGGCTTTTTCTTTTTTCCCTTTTTTCTGTTGTCTTGAATGTGACTCTGCACTTGGTTTTTGCTGATTAAAGGAGATTCTTAAAGGACCACCTCAGTTTTGTGGATCTCTGGCAAATTCCCACCACAGCCCAAACCTGTTCCAGCATCACGTTGCCCCTGTGCACAAAGCAGCTCCATGATGTGTTAAGGTCGGAATGAAGAACTCGATTGTCCTGCACGGAGCCCTGACCTCAACCCCACTGAACACTGAAACACCGACCGCACCCCAGACCTCCTCACCCAACATCTCACTAATGCGCTTGTAGCTGAATGAACACGAATCCCCACAGCCAGAATCCAGTGGAAAGCCTTCCAGAAGAGTGAAGCGCATTATAACAGCAAAAGGGGGAATACATTTGGAATAGGATGTTCAACAAGCACATACAGACATAATGGTCAGGTGTCCACAAACTTTTGGCCATATAGTGCATACCTACATGCACTGACCACTTTATCAGGTACCTACTAGGGCTGAGTGATGTAATATTGATATATAGCGTGGCATTTTGTCACAATACACTTTTCCGAGATATCACAGGCAAATCAGGGTTTTTTTTTTTTATAAGCTATACTTATTAACTAAAGCTTATTATTTTTCTAAGTGCAATAAACCCAGGGATATAAACACAGCTACTGACAAAATGTTTACATGATACGTAATTCTTTATCATCAAGATCAAGAATAATTTGATGTTGTAACCATGTCTCTTTCCAAATTAACAGACGTTAATGGTTAATGGCTATTCCTTCACTTTATAATATTATGGCGTAGATCGACGCTGCGTAGAAGCGGGAGCCGATCCAAGCTGACTTCGGCTGGGAGGTGGGGTTACTCCTTGGCCTCGTCGCCAGTCTATCACAGGGCTAACACGGGGAGTGTTGTAAATTTACATATCTCACAGCTATACAAAGTGAGCAGTTGAGGATTAAGGGCCAATCACTAGTCCAACATCTTAACCACTGAGCTACCACTTTGCATGTCTTTGGAAAGTGGGAGGAAACTGGAGGAAACCAAAGCACCCAGAGGAAACCCAGGGAGGCACAGAGTGCAGACTCCACACAGAAAGGCCAGGAGGTTCGAACCCAGAACCTTGCTGTGAGCTGACAGTGCTAATCACCACTCAATTGCTACAGGATGTCGGCAAACCGTGATGCATGTTGTGTATTGTAGAAAAGTATCATGAGATATTTTGGCAATATCGCCCAGTCCTGTTGAACAATCACATGCATCTTATGCTTCTTTTTTTTTTTTTTTCCTGCTAGAAAAAGGCATAACTTGATAACTCCAGAGTCTTGACACCGTAATACATGTGTGTGTTGTGGTTATTTTTCTGATGATAAATAAACAGCTGTTGTTCAAAATACACACAGCAGGAGGAATTAAACAACCACGTGTGTAAGGAAGCAGGTGACTACTATTATATTATTTGCTGTTTTTAATAGAAATCATAAGAAAAAACACTTTAAAATTGAAAGCTCTGGTTTAAAGCTGAATAAAATGTCCAATTTGTGTACAAAGAAGAGAACAGGAAGGCTGAGACTTACAGGTGTAACTGGCAGCAGTTCAGCTGTGATAAACGGAATGCCATTGGAGTTGTCATCTCTATAACTGCTAACAAACTCTATATCCGAGTCCTCTTCACTTCCAGAACTGAGTGAAATAACATCATCCATTATGTAGATTTAGGGTTTCAATATCAAATTTAACCATTGAGCCAAAAAATAAAATACCAAGCCAGTCTGAGTCGTGGTTAGCTGGAGCTAAAAACAAACGGAAGTTAAAAAAACACACATAGCTAGCCGCTAACTTGGTAGTTCAGCTTAATAAAAGCGAACATGTCCAAAACTAGTTGTCCAATGTTGATGAATACGCTGGGGTTGTTCTTTTTTTATACAAAGCCCAGTTTTTGAAATATGTATACTAGAAAAGAAAGCCTTTTCATTATGAAATGGCGAAAAGAAGCCGGTGAGCCAGTTAGCTGGTGGGAGGTGCAAGCTGAAACGCTTAACATGGAAGAGCTTTGAGAAATGAAATTGAAAGCGGTAGCTGGCTAGATAGCTAAATGTGAAAAAGCTATGGGTTTTTTTATTTAATAAACATTAGCTACATTAGGTTCAAGCGGGATGATGATTAACTTCTTCTCATTAAAACATGATTCATAATCGCATAGTTAGCAAGTTAGCCGAGTCATTTGTGAACATGTATATATATATATATATGTATGCAGTTCTTCAGTGTGTTCTACGGATGGGGATGTAGCTCAGTGGTAGAGCGCATGCTTTGCATGTATGAGGCCCCGGGTTCAATCCCCGGCATCTCCAACCATCGTTTTAGTTTTATAGTCACTATTTAAATAAATAAAATTAATCAATATTTTCAATCCAAAAAATAATATTTCCTTAAATATCGTGTTTATATCAAGAATTGCAGAAATGTTAACACCTGATGTTAATTGTTAACAGATTTCAGGGCTTACCTTGTTTCCAGTTACACACTTACTTTCTTACTGATGTATTTATATTTGATTGTTTGTAATCCTGTATTTGTATTCTACATCAAGATACTACAAGATCCTCTACGTGATACCTCATAATTTCGTATGCGATGCTTTTTCCTCTATCTTTTTTTTTTCTTTTTTTCTGAGGTTTCAGTAACCTAGTATGTGATGCGGTGGTTTTGTTTTATCGCATCTCCAACGTTTTAGTTTCTGATTTCTCATCTATGTTGAAGAAGCCAGTTTGAGGTCGCACCTGCAGTACAGTAACCTCACCTAACCTTGTCTTTACTCCTGTTTTGCTAGACTGCAATTGCATTTACCAATAAGATGCAGATCCTCCATTTCACTATAATTTTCTCATGGATTAAGATCATGAAATGATGTATCTGTGACTTTAGGTCAGTCTGTTACTTGAAATGCTCTTGTATCAGATTCACCGAGAGTATAATGTTGCTTTCTTTCTTATGGAAATATAAACACCTTTTTGATTGAGCTTATGGACTCCAGAGCGTTTCTGTTCAGGCGCCTTCAGGCAGAAAATTTGCCACAGACAAGTCATATCTTGTTGTGGAACGTCCACGAAACAAGTTCCTGTTATCGCTTTGGTTATAGCAAGAGCAACAAAGACACAGTAGTTACAATTAGTATTGACCGCAAAACTTCAAATAATCGTCAACGTTGTGTCAGAAGCCATGAACTCAGAGCTATGAAGGAATTTCATCTTTCCGAGTCCACAAAAGAGGGCTATTCATACAGAGACTTCTTATACACCCGGCTGAACGCAACCATGACCTTTATCTCCAGAGCGTTCCCTGACTCGTGAACACATCATCCATCTGCGTCTTCATTTTCCATCTAATCAGTGTATAATGCTTGGTTCTGCAGTCGTCATTACACATCAGGATGGGTTACATATTCGCTCGCTCTCATCAGATCCTACACACGTTCTCATGAGCCTTCGTGTGATGTTCACAATGGCCATCTATACGACCGCAGAGTTCCTCCAACAGCGGACTGAGTTGTTAGGGAGACCCGAGTTCACATGGTTCTTTGTGGCTTTTCCATCATTCTGTCTCTAACACACAACCCTATTGACACACACACACACACACGCACACACACATCCTGCTTTTTCAAACAGGCTTAAAATACAGTTCGCACTACCCTTTCAACCCTCAAGCCAATGCTGACCTTTGACCTGGGTCAGCCTTGTCACCAGGACGACAAGGACAATAATGTGGCCTCTTGCCTCTTTTTCAGGCATGTGGTTTTACAATTGTGGCGGCTAAACGCTGTCACACGTTGGAACCTTGACTCTAAAAAAGTGACATGAAATATATTCATGTAAAATAATTACACCGATTATAAACCCCACCGACTTTTCTATTTTATACTTTTTTAAGTTATTTACTTTAGAAAGTTAAAACAGGAACCATCTCGTCAAGCAAAAATAAAAAAATTATCATTCCAGTGCTCAAATTCATAATAAATATTTTAATATTAAGAGCACAAACCTTTCATCCGTTTTAGATCAAAAAAAATAATAAAAAAACTATTTTTTTATTTTTGAACTGTCAGTGGTGTTCCTTATTTTAAAAACTGATGCACTTTTCCTCTTATAATGTTATTTATTTAAAATCTTACATTTATTAGAGATAAAACAGCTTGAAACTATGGCAGCTGTTGTTTTCTTTTTTGTTTTGTTTTTTTAAAGAAATCGCCATTTTCGATGCCAACAATATTCCAAAGACAATCTGCAACAATCCAGACGAAGTCCATAACCTGAAAGATATTTTCTCAGAGTATCTATATGAACTGGCCTTCGGAGATCATAGTGCAGGATTTGTTTTTATATGACTTGTTGATTAATTTTCTACAACAGCAGCTCTGACAGTAGTTTTGACTCCAAAGCAAAATCTACATCCTGTTATATATAAGGCTATACTATATATCAGGCTCTACATGAAGACATTTAGCAAAATAATCTGCCTTGTAAACATTAACCGTCCTGCTCGGCTGTCTTTAGTGTGCTGTTCTGATCAAGTCATTGCCTTCAGACTCACGCACCGCTGCTCTGCCGGAGAGACTGACAGCACATCTGGAATCTCTATTTCTCTGCTATAATCCTAAACTATAGTCCAAGACAGCATGTAAGACTCCGACATGCGTAAATGCACTTATCTCTAAATCCCTCTGCGTCGGGCTTCAGCATTCAATCATTTGTGTCCTCTCTGTCAAGTGGCATTTAATTTCCAGGTAAAATAATGAAGCTGAAATCGATGGTTAGGAGTCTGGTGGATTTCAGTGAGTTGGAAATTTGACATGTAATGCAGCAGATCTGTTGAAATCTTTGTTTGTAATCTTTTTAATATTTTGTTAGGAGGATTTTGGTAAAAAAAAAAAAAAAATGTAGCTGTCTGTCAGATCACACACACACACACACACACGCACAAACATGCACGGACACGTGCACATGCACACAGAGACTCACACGCACACACACACACACACGCACACACACATGAACACACGAATATACACGCATATATACACACAAACAGACACACACACACACAGCTGCCCAGTGTGATCAGCTGGGGTGGAGCAGCCTGGATTTCGGGGGGTGTTTAGGGGGCTATTGTGTTAGCAGGGCGGTCGTGAGAGAGGAGGGGGAGAGCTCAGGAGATGAGAGGGACACATCTGTTCAGAGAGACAGAGAAGGAGGGAGAGAAGGACAGAGTGGGCGAGATAAAGCGGAAAGACACAGAGTTCTGAGGACAGAGCGAAGGTAAGGGCTCACTTGTTTTCTATCGTTTATAATCCATACACTGTTATTTTCCTTCTTTCAAACTTCTCCAACTTCATACCGGTGATTTCAGAGGAGATGAAATGTGCTATATACAAACATGTGTATTGGATTTATTATGCGTGGAAGTGTGTGATATTGGTATCGTTGTTATTTATGTGTTTCGTGTCATATTTTAAGGACAGGGGCCACTGGAAAGGCTCGGTATTTTTAATATTTTATTACATTTTGAATAAACGTCTGGCTTGATATGTTTCAACTGGACTAAACTTTCAGCTTCATAATTTTGCAACTTCTTAAGTTTGCCTTGTGTGTATTATGTCACCACTAGGCCTACAGTACCAAATATGTTGAAAAGTAATCAAATAAACGCCTCAGGATGTGTGATGTTTTCATATCACCAACTCGACATTGATTATTTTCCTATAACGGGACATCAAGTATTTTACTCCTCTTCTACCTCCAGCATTTCACCAGCGATTGAAGTTTTCTTTATTAAAGAAAAAACTGTATTTTCTGTTCATGTATCGTTTCCTTTAATGTTGTGGAACATCTGCAAAAGCAGTTCCTTCCTGTTATCACTAACCTTACAGCAGCTATAAACAGATGTTCTCTTGCCAGCCTCTCATTTTTTCCTCCCTCTTGAAGATAATAAGACAAAAAAAAAAACCTGCTTTTTATGTCATCGAGAAAATGGAAACCACGTCATCCTCCATCCTGATGACTTTCCCGTGTTGGAAAGCTTACAGCTTTATTTCCGTCAGACACTGCCTTACATTATGTGGATTGTCCTCCATTCAAGTCCCTGTGAAAGTTTTTATTATAGACGCAACAACGTATGAGGGTATACTTATATACAAGCCCTTAATGGCTCAGCACCCTCTGACATTACCGCTTCTCTGCGTTTTATGTTCCTTTAGGTCCTCTACCTCTTTTAAATACTCCACAAGCCACACCACATAAGATTGGGGACCTGTTATACACTTAAACTGTGGAACACCAGACCAAGAAATATTAGCGAGGCAGACTCATTGGAAATTTTGAAACAGCGACTGAAAACATACCTTTTAAATTGAGCTTTTAATTAGCAGTGTTCTGCTTTTATTGGTTTTATTCTTTTTCTCATTGTTCGTTTTCTGTCCCTTAAATTCTGCGTTTTTATTTTTCTTTCGTTTCCTACTGTCTATTTATTACTATTTTATTTTTATCTTATTTTATTCTTATTACTATTATTCCCTCTTTTTTATCTTCTCCTTTTTTTGTGTCATGTACCATGTATTATTGTTATTATTGTTATTATTATTATTATTATTATTATTATTATTATAACATGTATAGTCATAAAAGCCTGTGATTTGCCTTGCAGCTGGAACTATTATCAGAGTGGCTGTTATAGATAATTAATTAACATCTTCTAACCAATCAGATCCAAGAAATTAAACTGCACTGCTCTATAAATATATATATATATTATTATTATATAAAATTATAACACTGGAAGGTGGCAGGTTCTATTAAAAAGTATTCAATTATTATTTGCTTGCTAGCTTTAGGTTATGACGCCTGATGCCTGTTTAACGTCAGGTGAAATGAAGGTTAAAGGCCATGGAGGTTAATTGTTTTAAGGGGCTTATACAAGAACAAAATTTGACATTTTGTGTCATAGATTTTTGTGTCAACGCTCAAAATCTTTATTACATTAAAGCATTCTGATCATTTTCTTGTAGATGCAAATCCACAGCTGGCCATCTATTCATCAGCATTTCACTGCATTTATTCAGGAAACAAAACACACAAGGAAAACTTAATTAGTTGCAAATTATGCTCTAAAATTATGTCCCGCTCCTAGAAGTTACTTCATAACAAATAACGCTACGGTCTTTTCTTGAAAGTCTGCTGTTAATACTCAAGCTTTGTACAGTAAACTCTGAACAGGCAATGTTTACACGTTGTTGTAATGTAAAGGACAGATGCAGAGCGACGATCCAGATGTGAAGTTGTTTTATTGCAGAAAGCAGCAGAGTGAAAAGATGAGCCAAAATCGAGGTCAAGAATTGGACAATAGTCAGCTGAATATAAACAACAAGGTCAAACGGTGATCCAAACAGGCAGTCCAATAAACCAGGAAAGGGTCCGCAATTAGGCAGTCAGCATTATTCGGGGAACGGCAAGACTTTGCGATAAATTCATTAATTTAAGTTCTATATCAGGAACTATCCCAAAAATGCTTGGTCTTGGTTGTGTCAAAGTTTTGAATCTAACTATATAATTAATGTTAATAATTATAAGTGCATGTTTATGTGACCGCAAAAACAACCAATATACACGTGACGAATCCGGTAAAAAGGTCCCTTATAGAGATCTCTTTAATGCTGCCAGGAAGTTTTGCTTGTAAAGATGGGTAAGTGGATTGAAGAAGGATGGATTTGCATGATTGAAAACCAGAGGAGAGGAGATGAGAGGCGTTGACGGTGGATTTAATTTAGAGCAGACGACGTTGTGTAAGCGGCGACGAGCAGCTTGTAGGATGAGAGGATTTAATTAAATTACAAGGTGTCATTTCATTAAGGGAGAGAGCGGGTGGATGAAAAGCGTCTGCGAGAAGAATTATGGAATGAGGGAGAAGAAGTAGAAAAGCACTTCTCAGAGAGGAGCGAAAGAGGAGGTGGTGGAAAGAACAAGGTGTGGTGGAGACAAAGATACTATTGTTGTATTTTAAGCAGCTTCTTCGTGTGAAGCTGTATTATTTGTATGCTAGTGTGTGTAACGCTGATGAGTGTGAGCACTTCGCCAACCAACCGTCACTTTAGCTTTAGTTCTGTCTTTGTCAGTGTGTGGAATAAAACACTTGAGAGTGTGCTGTTATAGGAAATTAATCAACAAACAGGGTCGTGTGATACGAAAGTAAAGTGGAATACTGTTACCACCACAAAGTGGATTATTTTCCTATAAATAATCATCATGAGGTGTTTTATTCCTCTTTAGTCCTCTTATACCAAAGAATTTTGGAGAATACCATTATTAATTAATTAATTAATGGCATGCTTTTAATCTGTTTATAGATACATGCTCTGGAACTACAAAAGAAGCTAGCTCATTGTCTTATCACATATATTAGACATATAAACCTATAGTTTATAAATAAGTAAAAAAGCTATAAAATTTTGGTTTTCACTGTCTTGAAGTTAATAAGAAATGTTGCGCACTGACACTGGAGACTCCATGTATAAATGTTAAATCGACATCCACGAAACAGATGTCTTATACAAATCGTCAGTGAAATAAACACCTCGCATACAGCTTCTGTTAAATCTTTTTCTTTGCTAAATAACATGTTTTTATTTTTGTTTTATCCCTTTGGCTCAGCTGCATTAATATTTGACCAAACATAAAAGAGAATTCAGCAGACAAAAATACATAACTTGCTGTATATTGGCCCTTGTTGGCACTGTATTAGCAAAACATCAGCTAAAATGTATAAAGTGTGTATTAGGATGATATCAAGTATTGCAATGTGATATTTTGCCTCTCTAGTCCAGTGGTTCTCAAGATTCTGGTTGCCAGATCTGAGTTGACCTTAGTTCTTGGACCCGTAAATAGCATAAATGTGATAATGTGACATTTCCACAAGTGTAACAAAATGTAATAAATAAATAAATAAATAATTAAAGTCATAGACCCCCTGACCATGTTTCACAGACTCCACTTAGAGAACCACTGCTCTGGTGTGCAGTTGTGGTCCTGACCTCCATGTGGTTCCTCGTTCCAGGGCCACCGATTCACTGAAGATGGAATCCATAACCCTTCCCCCTGGCTGACGACAGAGCTTATCATTCATCTTAAATGTTTTACAACTTCTCAGTATGAAGGTGCTACAGTGGACAATGCTTACACTCAGCCTTTGTGGATGCAAGTGGGCGGTCTCTGTCCCACTGGCCCCGCCCATTGCCTCAGTAACGCCTGAAACTCCTCCCACTGTTAAGCCCACAGTGGATGAGAGTGCAAGGCTAGTGGTGAGACTCTTATATGTGTCAAAGGACTTCTTGGGGTGTTATTTAGTCAGATTTTAGTCAGATTTTAGTCAGATTGAATTATCTGGGACAGAAATGTTTTTATGCTATTTACATAAAAAAGGGAGGGGCTGTACTTTTGCATTTCACTCTTTCAGTGAACATTTCTATCCCAAATAACGTCTTCATTTGTATTGTCATGGGTTCATATGTCAAGATTGCTACTTTGAAACATACAGATGATGAAATTTTAAAAGAAATCTTATTTCACTGCAGCTTAAGTAAGACCCTTGATAGGGTTTTTCCTACATTGATCATTATGATTCAAAACTTTAAACTGAAATTCAAGCAAAAAAGGAAATAAACACAGAGGAGATTATTCTATTGCTGTATGATCTATAGTCATTGGCTGGAGAGACCTTTGTGGAGAGTCCTTTGTGTTAACAACTATTTTGAATGTCTAAATTAAAATGTAAAGACTTAAAGCTATATTGATTCTTGAATATGTAAGTAATTAAGAGCACTAGTGAACTTGTCCCCACCCCATTTTGCCCATGGTTGAAAATATACTGCAAAAGCGCCCTCTAGAGTGCTCCTAAATGTGATAAAGTGCCCTCTAGGGTACCCTTACATTTGAGAAAATGTAATAAAGCGTCGAATTTCTAAAATAAGGCCAAAAACTTCCAAAATGGAATTTGATGAAATTAGCCTAATTATGATTACTGGCTTAATTGCATGGGTAAAAAATAAAACCCAGAAGATTTAATTGTTAATATATGTTGATGTTGAATCTTTGTCTAGTACTCCAATGTCCTTTTCTGCTATAGCACTCAAATTTCCCATTGGGAATAAATAAAGTGCATCCATGTATCCATCCATCCATCCATCCATCCATCCATGCATCTACCCCTTTCTATCTCTAATGAAAAATTGAATAACATACAAGTAAATGTCCAAATAATTGTAAAAGCTTAAATAATGCTTGGTGCTTTAACAGGATTGGCTTATGAAGTATGGCTACCTGCCTCCTCCTGACCCTGCTACAGGCCAGCTTCAGGCCTGGACCGCAGTCACACACGCTCTGAAGGCCATGCAGAGATTTGCTGGATTACACGACACCGGAGCATTGGGTAGGAACATACATACTTTCTGTTCTATGTCAATCTAAAACCACTTAGCACTGACCAATCACACCTCTCTGTCTTTCTCCTCTGTCTCGTTCAGATGAGGAGACGCTGAGACTGATCCAGACGCCGCGCTGCTCACTTCCTGATGATGAAGGCAGTCAGATCCTTGAGTCAGACTCAGATACTGAGCTTCAAGGCCATAGGGTGAAGAGAGCTGTTTCAAGCTGGACTCAGAGAAACATCAACTGGAGGTTTGTATCATCTTAAGCTCATGTTTCCCAGTGTTTGTACATATGTGTTCATATGTAGGATGAGTTCAGGGCTTGAGAAATCTTAAATGTGACCACTATGTTAGGGGGACCAAAGATCAGTTTCCTGGAGCACAACTTGGTTATAAAACAGCTTTCACAGTCGAGTACCAAACCCTGCAGACTAGAGGCGGATGATATGACATCCATATCCATATGTCTGTCTGTCTGTCTGTCTGTTTATCTGTCTGTTGTATTTCTGTCTTCTGTCTATCCATCCATGAATCCAGACCTCATCCGTACATCCTTCCATTGATCAATCAACCAATTTATCCATCAATATATCCATTAATTTGTCAACAATAAATACTGTAGCTAGACATGTCTGCAAACTGTCTATCATAGACACTACACTATTGTGCAACCTGTATAGAGAAACAGAACTAGCAAACCGTAGCAGCAAAGTCTAAAGTAAAAAGTGTCAGCATTGTCTAGAAATTAATGCCGTAATTAATAATTTCTCTCTCTCTCTCTCTCTCTCTCTCTCTCTCTCTGTCTCTCTGTCTCTCTCTCTCAGATTGCACACATACCCCACCTCCTCTGCTCTGTCCCATGAGATGTTCCGTTCTCTGGTCTTCTACGCTCTGAAAGTGTGGGCAGAACCAACGACTCTTGAGTTTCATGAGGTCAGATGTTAGCACAACACATTTGCATATAATCTGCCCCACTATACTATACACCTTCCAGACTGATATTAAATAATTATGTGCAGATCTGTTCACTCTGCAACAGCAAACTCATTAGCAGCTCCCTGTTTATTACACTGGTAGGTCGGAGGACCAGACGGGGCGGATCTCTTGATTGATTTCTTGCATGGTTCACATGGTGATGGATACCCTTTTGATGGGGTGGGTGGAGCTGTTGGTCACGCATTCTTTCCTTCTGACCCGGACAGAGCAGGTGAAGTTCATCTGGATGCAGAGGAGGAGTGGGCATTCAGACAGCCAGGTGACACACACACACAGACACACACACACTTCAGACTCTGAAACACGCTTGATTCATTTTCTTCAGTGAAATGTGTGCGTTGTGTGCTGGCAGCCTCTGAAGGCACGGATGCGTTCACGGTGCTGGTGCATGAGCTCGGCCATGCTCTCGGACTCTCCCACTCTTCAGCGCGGGGGTCCGTCATGAGGCCGTATTACCAAGGGCCCCTGGTAGACCCGCTCCACTTCAGCCTGGGATCTCAAGACCGAGAGCACATCACCGCTCTCTACGGTAACTCCCACCAGACTATGCCAAAAATGTTCTGGATTGTGAGTGATGAGCAACAGGATGGAAGGATGTGTAGTGAGAAATGCATAATTGCAATCCTTTTGTGCTGTCGGTTTCTCAGTCCATCAATCAATCAATCCATCCATCCATCTGTACAAGCATTCATTCGTCCATCAATTTATCATTCCATCAATCCATCTATCCCTGCATCCATCTATCCAGCCAGCCAATCTTATCAATCAATTAATCCATCTATATGCTCATCAATCAACCAATCAATCCATTCATCCATCCATCCATTTGTAAGTCCATCTATTCATGCATTAATTCATCCATCAATTTGTATCAATCAATCCATTCATTAATCAATTAATTCATCCATCAATCCATCCATGCATCCACTACTTTGTCTGTCTGCCTGGATGTCTTTCTTTTTGTCTATTTTCTGTCTATCCATCCATCCATCTATCCATTCCTCCATCAATCCATCAGTCCATCCATCAATTAATCAATCAACTTATCATTCAATCAATCAATCAATCAGTCTGACAGCCATCCAATTGTCATAATTATGCTGATGTGTTCATTAAAATCTACTCATTTCTCATTGGCTGAGGCAGAGCTTGTGTGTAAAGTTTAATATAATGTACTTTGTTTAGGGAAGAGGGGTGACCATCTACAGACAGACAGTCATCCTGAAGAGGCAGAAGCTGAACTGAACCTTTCTCACAGACACACACACAGGATCACACACATGCACAGACACACACACAGTCACCTGGACAGGTATGATGAACATCCATGCAGGAGTAATGGAAGCCCTTGTTATGTACGTTATCTGATTGTTGTTGTTGCTGATAGATGTTTGGCTTTGGTTTATTGATTCATTGAAAAATTGAGAAAATTGAGAAAACTACATTTTGAGAATCATTCTAAAGAACAATGGTGTATAAAAGCAGTGGTGTGCGTTTGCTTCTCTTCTCTCTAAATTCAGTCCTTCTGCGGATCGCTGCAACACCAGTTTCGATGCGGTTGCTAAAATCAGAGGGGAGACGTTTTTCTTCAAAGGTAAAGTTCCAGGGTTCCAGGGTAAAGTTAAAGGACAAGTCAAAGAAATTCACTTCATCTTTCACATTCACTTTCAAAGGCAGGTTAAATGGTTTTTTTATGTTTCACATGCTGTATGGTAATCCTGTGGGTCAGATTTTCTCCAACCTGAGGAAGAAGAGAATTCTTTAGGGATATAAAGAGTTGCAGATTCAAATCTGTGCATCAGTCTCAGTCAACACAGTTGTATCGATTTAACGCACAAAACAGCGTGTACCAACTGGAAGCTGGGAAATGTGACACCATCGATATTCCACTTCTGTATCTGTGAAGTGTGATACCACAAGTGAGAGGGTATTGATTAATTTTCTATAATAGCAGCTCTGATATTAATGCGGCTGCAAAACACAGGTTTATATTAATACCTTCATTTTAAAACTTTATCATTTCTATAGAAACAGCTCAGGCAATTGAATGGCACGTAACGTAAGACAGACAATAAATGAAAACAAAAAGACTAATAATCATTGATATGGTGGAGTTTTCTGTAGAAAGCCATTTTAGCATCTGAGGCTATCCATATCATTGTAAAAGGATAAAGCTAGAAATAAAGCACAGATCATTAAATGTAACACTAAATGGATAACAACTACCGTCATTCATGAATAAAAGAAAATTAATAATTGCTTGGGAATTTTCACTATGAATTTCACTTTTTTTTTTAATAGATGACATTTTTATTCCTTATATATTTTCCTGCTATGCATTTTTACATCTTTCTTTCTTTTTTGTCTGGAGGGATACGCACCTGATCATTCCACATTCCGTACACAAATCATTTCTCTTAAATCTCAATTCTTTCCTCAGGTTTTAGATTTCGTTTTAACGTTTGATTCTCTTGTGATGGAGTATTTTTAATCACAGGACATCGTTATCAAGTAGCATTAGGCTTTATAAATGAACTAGAAATACAGTATAACTGTATTCTCTCTGTTCACAGGTCTGAGCATGTGGAGGGTGAACAGAGGAGGTCTGGTGTCTCAGCGAGCCGTGTCTGTGCGCAAACTCTGGGCTGCCCTACCCAAAACTCTGCCTCCATTGAGGGCAGTTCTAGAAAGACATGACGATCACGCCATCATCTTCATCAGCAGTCAGTTTCTCCATGCGTCCTCATGCTGCATGCAACATCTTACATCAAAATCTGACAGAGTAAAGAATGAAAAGAACTGAAATCACTTCTTATGGTGAAGCTGTCACCAAAATGTGAAACAGTACTGATGGTGTCTAATACGCTATCATTGCTATAGTAACGACTTATACATGGGCAGACACATCACATAAGCTGAAAACATATCAGTGTAATTGTTGATATGTAGAATTGAGAGATCATATGCTTATGGTAATGCGTATTGGTAAACTGAATTTAAAGACTTTAACAGATTTGTTAATTGATTCGTTGCATTTTTAACATTGTATTTTACACTTTTACACTCACACTAGTTATATTTTACATATTTGTGTACAGTGCGTGTTAAAGACTGGATCATCTATAACACAGTACCATGGCGTGTTTTCAGGTTCTCAGTTCTGGCAGTTTAAGGATCTGTCTCTGCAGGACGGTTTCCCCCAGCCGCTGTCTGCTCTGAGTCTCACAGGCACGGATGGCGAGAAACAGGGTGTGCACTGGGACCCTGATAAAGGTGTGGTGTGGGGGTCGGGAGGAGAGCGAGGAGAGAGCGGTCAGGTGTGGACGGAGCTCATTGAAGGAGGAGTGAATGGAATTATTACAGAGCCTGATGGTGAGGAGAAGAAGGGAATGATGTGATGGGTTCTGTACTGTATACAACATGTCCATGTGTAAGAGGCCTGATAGACCATGATTCACACTTTATCATTATCAAACCTCATACGCACCTCTCTCACACACAAGCAAACCACTCACATGCCATCAAAACTCTCTCATGCACCGTTAAACCTCTCGCACGCACAGTCAGACTCTCTCACACATAATCAAACCACTCACATGCCATCAAAACTCTCTGATGCACCGTTAAACCTCTCACACACACAGTCAGACTCTCTCACACACAATCAAACCTCTCACACGCCATCGAATCTCTCTCATGCACCACTAAATCTTCCTCACACACAATCAAACTCACACATACATACACTCAAACCACTCACATGCCAACAAAACTGTCTCATGCACCATTAAACCTCTCTCTCACACATTCAAACTCTCTCACACACACTCAGCCTCTCTCACACACAATCAAACTCTCACACACACACTCACACCTCTCACACATGCACCATTATACCTCTCTCAGACACAAACAAACTCTCTCACACACTCTCAGACTCTCTCACACGCACACTCAAACCTCTCGCACGCCATCAAAACTCTCTCATACACCATTAACCTCTCTCACACACACTCAGACTCTCTCACACTCTCAGAATCTCACACACACAATCAAACTCTCTCACACACACAAGTACACACACACAAACCTCTCACATGCCATCAAAACTCTCTCATGCACCATTAAAACTCTCTCACACACAAACCTCTTACACACAATCAAACTTCTCACACACAATCAAAACACTTACACACTATTAAACCTTTCTCACTTACAAATTCTTTTAGACATACACCATCAAACCTCTATCAAACACAAACAAACCTCTCTCACGCCATCAAACTTCTAACACACACACCATCAAACATCTCATACACCATCAGAACTCTCTCACACAATCAAACCTCTGTCACACAGCATCAAACCTCTCAAAATCACCACCAAATCTCTCACACACAAGCCTCTCTCTCTCTCTCTCTCACTCTCACACACACACACACACACACACACACACACACACACACACACAGACACACACACACACACACACCATCAAACCTTTCATGTGTGTTTACTAAACCTTTTCCCTTCTCCGTCTTCTTTGTCCGTCAGGTTCTCTGTTCCTTTTCAAAGGCTCTCACTATTGGAAGTTTGCCCACCCAGGCTCCGCCCCTGAGGAGGGATTTCCCCGATCAGTGGCCTCAGATTGGTTGAACTGCCCTGACCCCTCCGCTCATCACCCTGGTGAGATCTCTCTGACATCCACTTTTGGTCAACAGGAGCTTCAAGAGAGAAAAGAGGAAGGAGCGTTGGAGCAGATCAGGCGCAGGGACAAAACCACAGCAAGACATACGGAGAATCGTCAGGATTGTCCCTGCTCCAACAGCGCATCACCAAATAACACGAGTCTGCATTTCCTGATGATTAGCCTGCTCTTACACACTCTGACTTATCAGCCATCTGTAACACTCTCACATCCTGTTCATCTTTAGCTATTTTTACCAGTTTTTCAGGTTTCAGTGAATCTGTACCCACTGTAGCCCACTATTCAGCACATTGGCAGTGTCACCTATCCTGTCCTATCCTTGAGTAGACACGCGGATGTTGCTCATCTCCTACTGCGCCATGGAAAAGTAGAGACTGATGTTTATCATTTCTGAGCAATTAATACTGAATCTGAGCATCTGAACATTAAAACAGTTGAGTGGATCCACAGAAAAGAATCAATCCTGAAATTTACCAAACCAAAAAGACAACAATTCAACGCAGGACTCAGCAGACACACGGATGCCCTGTGACCTCTAGAGGAATTTACGCAGAGACCTGATGGATTTCATAGCATCTCTGTCTAAGATGAAGGGAAGAAATGAAAATGGGGGAATCTGTGAAATTATGGATGGTTGCATGCCATCGGTGGAGAGATACTGACTATCTGTTTCTATAGATAGATAGATATTATATGATTATTTGCGTGGGGACCTTTGGATGTAATTACTTCTGGGATGTTTTGATTTCTATGGACTTTGTGGGCTTATTTGTAGAAAATAAGGGTGGAAAATTCTCCTGATTTGAAAAGGATGATGTGCATGTTCAAGCACTGTACCTAGAAGCTGGTGATGAAGACAGATGGAATGTCAAAATGGAATAGAGGATGAAACACCATGAAAGGAGAAGGATTGAGATGAACTGTTTTGGACTCTTAATTAGTATTATTATTCCAATTCATCTTGTAATTTTGTATTATACTCATGTTGGGATAAAGGTGTATATACATGCATATTATGATTGTTTGAGTATTGTTTTCTTTTGTTGTTTCGTTCTATTTTGTTTTGTCTTTCTTGCTTTTTTCTCTTTCTTGGGTTTTCTTTTGTTTCTATTGTTTTTGACTTTGACTCTTTACACATCAGTACCAGCCCTACAGTTTTATTTTTAAAACCGTCACCTCTCCATCTGACTTCATAAAGCCTGTATTTCTGAAATGATCTTGCTAAATATCCAGTACTTAAAAAAAAAAAAACTATATGGTAACATAGGGATTCCTCTAACCTGTAATAATAAAAATATTTCCAATAAAACAAGACCCCTCAGATAAGTGTTTGCTTATATTGTAATATATCATTTTGTAAATGAAGAGATTTGAGATGAGACATTTTGAAATCATATTCACAAAATGGCAAAAAAAAGTTTAGTGTTTAGTCTACTACAATCCTTAGTTAATGGGGGACTAAAAAAGCATTGAAACTGTGCTCACACTAGATTTATGCAGTTCAGGGTAGACACAGATTTGTTGGGTGTTTTTGTTTTTACATAGTGGAGTGCGTTTGCGGAAGCAAAAACGAAGGAAGTTCTGACATTAAAGAGCAAGTCCCATTAGAGGGTGCTCATATTTTCTTATCTAAATTCTGATATTGAAACATTATAATAGTAGAAATATTATAAGGGAGGTTCACCCAAGGATAGGTTTTAATGGACCAAAAAGCAGATGTTTGGTTCCCACTGAATGACAGGAAGCAATGCCCATATAAGGAAAGTGCAGCAATGTAGAAGGTTGTAATTTTACAAAATGTGGGACCCAAGTGTGGGAAAGAACATCGATGAAACATATTGATGAAAAATCCACAAGGCCAGACATGGGGTCAATGAGGAGAAATTGCTGAGAATAGCACTTAGCAGAAGGGGCCACCTGAAACCAACCTGTTGCGTCACTCTGAATGTGAACTTAGAGCGAGCAGACAGGAGTATAAAGTTCCTGCTGGTGTCCTGTTTGTAGTTCAGCACAAGGATCTGCCATGGCTTTCCTGATGTACACCTTCGCTCTGGCGCTTCTCAGTGCCCTGGCTTTGAGCTCCAACACTGAGCCAAACTGTGAGGAACTCATAAAGCCGCTGGAGCTGGATGGCAACTACAACTCAGTAAGTGTGCTATTCGGCTTTAACGTGCTTCCCAGTAACATTTCAAACCTTTAAACGTATGTCATTTTTTTTAAAAGGAACCTAAACCTTCATAGAAGTCCAGCTGTGAATGTTCCTTGGAAATCTCGTTTTGTCTAGTAACATTCTTTTAAAATATAATTCTGTAAAATGCACATGGAAATGATAGAACGATCTAAAAGTAGCATCATTATGTATCAGGTATCCACTGCTGGTGTAACAACGCGGATAGGTCAGTGTCATGTTGTTTGATGACCCATTATTGACGTCCATTATTTGTCCTAGCAATTTGCCCATTTAAAGTCCATTGTCCATTTTGGGTTCATACACATTTTAAGGTCTTATATGCAACCATTTCAAAAGAAATTGTTGCAAACAACACAGGACATAAGCCTGTCTTATTCTTGTAATTGGCTTTAATTCACCTAATAGTTCAATTAAGTATATTATCTTATACTGTACTGTATATAAATGTGTATTTAATCTATTATATACTGTAAATAAATTCCTTTTCAATTCACTTCAATTTTATTTGTATAGCGCTTTTAACAACAGACATTGTCACAAAGCAGCTTCACAAAAGTATATAAATTCTGAATATAAACATGAATCTATACATTTATCTATATATATATATCCCTAATGAGCAAGCCTGTGGTGACGGCGGCAATGAAAAACTCCCTGAGATGGCAGAAGGAAGAAACCTTGAGAGGAACCAGACTCAAAAGCAATCCCATCCTCATTTGGGTCACACTGTATAGTTCAATTACAACTAATACACTTAATACTAGGGTCATGTTCAAAGTGCAAGACTGTTCCTGGTGATTCGTTTCATGTCCTATGCCATTGTAGCAGAACCGCTCATGTCAACAGCAGTCCAATGGCATCCTCACAGTTCTAGGAGTATGTTGAGGCAGTTTATATGGTGCCATATTTAACAGAAACAAGTGGTTTCCAATTGATGACTTCAACCAGGAGTAGGACACCGGGATGGGTCAGGCAGGTCCGGCAGGTACTTTTCCATTCCGTTTTGTCTTCCCAGTCAGGAATTTCATCTTATGATGATCTCACAGTATGAGAAGTCTGTGACATCACTGCGACATCAATTTGAAACATCCTTATCATGATTTCATCTTCTGATAGTTTTGATATGTATATGATATCATAACTGGTGGATGCTAGTAAAAACATCAATAATTGATTCACAAGAAATTTTAACACGATTTTGTCAATTTTATACAATTTTAATTATTTAATGCTTGGAATAGTACTACAGTGTAGTGAAAAAGGTAGGTAGGCCTTGTACTCTGGTCGAGTGCAGTGAGATCTTTGTTTCCATCATGGTCTCAAAAGCTCATAAGACATGCATGAAGTAAACCCCTTCATAGGAAAATGCCTCTTACCTTTTTTTGACAACTAACAGAAGTCATTTTCGTCACTGGGAGCCAACTGGGAGTCTGATTTGGTGCGACTTCAGTGTTCAGGCACTCCAACCTTGCCAAACCATGTCCTCGTGGTCTCTGTGTTAGCCCTATGATATGTTGCTGACCTGTCCAGGGTGTAGCTGAAGTCACCTGGGATTGGCTCCATCCTCCCCTGCGACCCGCAATGGATAAATGGCATAGAGGATGGATGGATGGATGGATGGATGGATGGGTGGATTTCTGACATTTGTGCAGTGCATTATGGCAAATAAATAGTAATCTGGTTTGTGACTTGGTAGTGATGCTGATGTACAACTATATGTACTATTATTGTTCAGGGTAACTGCTGGGGAAAATATAAAACTGCCTTCTAAGGAACACTGCAAAAAGTAATCAAAGATTAATTAGCTTCTTACTGTTATTTGTAACTTGGGTGATGCTAAAGAAAGAACATTGTTATTCTTTCAGTTTGGAGATTCTGTAATAATTTCTTTCTGCCATTTTTGTCTGGAAAGATTGAAGAATGTGGACATGACTATATTTATCAGGGGTGGTGTCAGGTATACCAACGTACCAATCAGAATTAGCGATCTGCTTATGTCAGCTCCTTCTACACCCCAGAAAAAGTGACTTCCTTTCTGTTTACTCAGCCTCTTCATGCATGATCAGGAGTAACAGTGCATACAGTCAGATGAAAAAGTTTGGGAAGCCATCTTAATTTTTTGGATTTTTGTTTATCATTGGCTGAGCTTTCAAAGTAACAAGTTCCTTTTAATATATGTCATGTCTTAAGGAAACAGTAATATTTCAGCAGTGACATTAAGTTTATTGGATTAACAGAAAATATGCAATATGCATCATAACAAAAT
>JAQQZR010000002.1:3364555-3379860 GCA_030068235.1 Notoglanidium macrostoma | reverse complement strand
GGATCGAACCCAGGACCTTCTTGCTGTGAGGCGACAGTGCTAACCACCGCACCACCGTGCCGCCTATTTTAATCAAGTTGTTTATATAATTATCTAATTTAGTGGCAACACCGTTTTCTCAATTATTACCATTAAAATCTGATAGCAGCCTGTTAGTATGTCCTAAAAAAGAAAAATTGAGGTTGTTGTATATTATTTAGTTATTGCATCATGTTCTTATTCATTATCAATTTTATGACATTTTGTCTGTTACACTAATGGTGATTAAACTGTAATAAAACACATAAAACAAAGAATGGCACTGTACAGGTGTGTATAGTAAATACGGTGTGTAAACAAATATCTGATGCTAAGTTTTGTGTATAAATATCTTTTAACCTGAGTTGAGAAATGATATAGCCAGTAAAGACATGCCATTTTAGTGATAAATAATGATTATTATTTTATTCAATTAAGTTAATTTAATTGAATTAAATTCAATTGGAATCGATTCACTTCAACTGAATATCTACAGCATATGAAATATGGCTCATTAGTATAAAATGCTTAATTTGTGGCTGGTTGGTTCTGCTACTTTCTGCCAAAAGATTATTTTAATATATAATTAATCTGTGTGTGTGTGTGTGTGTGTGTGTGTGTGTGTGTGTGTGTGTGTGTGTGTGTGTGTGCAGGCTCTTTCGTAAATGGAATAGCAGAGGGACAAATCGACGACGAGCTGCGTGACTTGGTTGCCATGCGTCTCATTGTTCATTCCAGTTCAGACACCTGGGTCATCCTGAGTGAAGTGAGTCTCATATTCGCTACACGTTCTCACTGTCTTCTACACAGTAGGTCCACCTTCCTGCAGAAAATATTCTGTAGAGCAGAAGACAGAACACGGCCAGTTTTGCTCCCTCGGATGGCTGTACTTTCTTTGGGAGAGGAAGCACTGAATCACGGTTGCATATTAAATAGTCCTGATCCTGTAGGCAATCCTAGATTCATATTATTCATTGTTAGGAAACTGCCCAATCTTTCTTTAGCTAAAATAAATTCTTTTAATTTTGTGAAATAGTGTAAAGGCTGAAAAACCACAGACGATCCTTGGTTACCTCCAGTGCTACTGATAACGTTGTGGACTTTTCTAACACTATAACATTGCAGTAGGTTAGATACACCACACTAATAGTCTAATGATACAACATACAGTCTATCTAAGGTTATCATTCCTTTTAAATATTTACCCTGACTTTATATAGCAAGACAAAACGACTAAAGAGGTATAAGTATAATACAGCATCTGTGCTGTTCATGCTGAATAAATAAAGTTCACTTCAAAATTGGTT
Organism: Notoglanidium macrostoma; assembly: GCA_030068235.1. Taxonomy (NCBI): domain Eukaryota; kingdom Metazoa; phylum Chordata; class Actinopteri; order Siluriformes; family Auchenoglanididae; genus Notoglanidium; species Notoglanidium macrostoma. Next base: position 3,378,535 of record JAQQZR010000002.1, on the reverse strand, counting down.
TATTGTGTAAAAGTAAACCATCTTTCTCACTGGTTGCTATAGAGACACTTGTCAACAATCAGGTAAAAGAAACACGCAGTTTAAAGCACAAATTAGAGTCATAATGAAATAATGTTTAAAAAAAAAAAAACTCATGACATACGCAATCCTTTTTGTGTGCATGTGAATTAGCTAGCTAGCTTACTCCATAAGTCGAAAGCTGCTTCCAATTCACTGTTTTTAAAAAATAACTGTCATCCGACAAATCAAATAACAGACACCATAGAGTCAGTTAAATGTGCGCAATAACGTGCTGCTGATTATTAGCACCGTAGGCTTTTAATCAGAGCAGTAAGCCACTCGAGGGCGTGATTTACAGTGATGTGATCATGTTTTAGGCAGAACGTGAAGAGAAGTAAAACACACTTAGTTGTGTTTTATATATGGTTTTATTATATGGTTGTTCTAAAACCATGACAAAAACGTTTAACAAACGCCAGTGTTCGATAGACAGTTACATTTATTACTAATTACTTTTCCATAATCAACGTGGTATGTTAAGAGTAAGCTCAGGTTGCTAAGCAACAACATGGGCAAAGATAAGGGTATTCTCTGGAAAGAATATAATGGTTTCAGTGTAATATGTCTTTCAAGGAATCACGTGACAGAACATGCAGTCACATAAAAATAACACACACCGGGGTGGTGAGATGCAGCGAGGCGTGAAACGGAGTGCCGTTACCACCCTGAAGTCTTTTGTTTTTGTATAATCGCACGATCTGGAGTGCGTTATAGCAGCTTACCAGATATTACACAGGTTAATTTATTAATGAATGACAAGTTGCATATTTTAATGGATTAAAGTTTTGATTTAAAGTTCTGGAACATCTGAGAGACAAGTTATTTCCAGTTTATATTATATTATACACTACCAGTCAAAAGTTGAATTATGTAGTAAACAAAAAGATTTAGATTCTTCAAAGTCGCCCCCATTGAGCTTGATGATATTGTGGGCGTTATCTTAACCGGCGTCATGAAGTCGTCACCTGGTGAACAGGTGCGCCTCGTTAAAAGCTTATTAGTGGAATTTCTTGCTTCTTAATGCGTTTGAGACATACAGTAACTAGTAAATGGGAAATGATAAAAATACAGTATTGTTTATAACAGCCCTATTGAACAACTGGAGTAATCCATATTATGTCAACAACCGCTCGACTAAGTAAAGAGAAACAACAGTCCATCATTACTTTAATACATGAAGCGTCTTTTAAGTAATAAAAATAAAGAAGAAAACATTGAATTAGAAGGCCAAACTTTTGACTGGTAGTGTATATTATATATTATATATCATACCATATATCATTTATATTATAGCTGTGATAGTCATAATTCTCTAAAATCATCTCTCTCACTCTTTCAAAAAACATGCAGCTTGTCATTTAAGAAAACACAACGTGTACACTTCTCTGTCCTGAAGACTTTTTTGTGCTGGAAAACTTTTCAAAGCACCGTGACTGTTACAGACGAGCGCGGACACTCGAGACTCTTTCCATAAATTTTAGATAAATGTTACAGGATCAGATGTGTTCCAAATAGACTTTTAGATTGTTTCATGATGTTGACAAGTTTTGTGAACATCTGCAGTACTATTTTGAGCATGTTCAAAAATGTTTTGCATCTGTGGAAATATTTTGAGTGTGTGTGTGAAAAAGCTTGGTGCACACATATAATTTGCACACGTGTAATGTTTTTGGACGGACACAAATTTCCTACATTCATGCCAGACACTGAATTTACAAGCTCACAACACTCAAGTAATGAGTACAGATTTTGGAGGGTTTTTTTTTTTTTCGTGACAAAATTACCTAACTACTGACTAGCCAATCAGCACGCTGCTCACTGACCCTCTAATCAGGAGACAAAAGATTCTAGCATGCACATGTTCTGATTACTTCCTCCAGTCCAATTCAAATAAAGTAATAACTCAATGATTATGATAATAATTTTAATATGGTGGGGTGTGATTTCCACTTCTGAGACAGAATTCTTAAACTGCTGATTGCTGTCTTTCTTTTTCTTTATTCCTTTGACAGATCTTCATTGAGGCTTGATGAACAGTGAAGTGAGGGAAAAGCTGAGATTGTGGCATGTCATATCTCGCTGAGCAACAGCGCCCCCGATGGTCGAAAAGAACTCAGGAACTATCACATCACACTGATTTTTGGATTGCTATTGTGTGCTTTGTGTTACATCCAACACAACAGAGCAACATCACCTGAGGAATACTCTGTCTGAGGAATACTCTAGCTGAGGAATACTCTGTCTGAGGAATACTCTAGCTGAGGAATACTCTAGCTGAGGAATACTCTAGCTGAGGAATACTCGATCTATATCTCAACTTTTGCCTTTTTATAACTAGCGCAGGAACTTGATGTGACGTGAACACAGTTGAAACTTTTCGATTGTAGATCTGTTTGAGTCCCTGCTCAAACACACGTCCATTTGCACAGGAAGAACCTAATTTTCCCATATATATATATATATATATATATACACAAAATTTTGGTACATTATATGATTTTGCTAACTGTTTTACATGAACATTGATCAGAATAATACTCCAAGTTATTACATTACAGTTCTTACTGTAGTCATTAACACTGCACACATCAACCAGTCAAAATCTCTAATTTTTTTTCCCTTTCTCTCAGCTCTTATTCTTCAAAGTGGTGCAGAAATGACCATGAATGTGAGCGAATTTGTTTCAGAAAACAAATCTGCACTTGATTCAATGATGATCCCTTGTTTACATGTCACAACACACTCCGGTTTAGCCTCATCTACATGTCATTTCCTTGAAACATGGCTTCACTCATGTAGGTCTCGTAACAATGAACCAGTAATTGGGAAAACATCCACCCAAGATCCCAGGAAAGAAGTAAACAGAGAGAAGAAGATAGAAAGACGTCAATGCGGCTACGTTCACATTACAAGCCTCATTGTTCACTTCCGATTTTTTTGCTCAGATCGGCTCTTGACGGTTCACATTCATAATTACAAGTGCCTGTATCTAACTTTAATGAGAACCTGCCTGTCATCCAAAACATCATGCATGCTCACATTGATATGTTTTTTCACGCATCACTAACAACAAAAACTCCTGGCAAAAAAAATGAGGCAAAGACAATATTGCAAAACATGAAGATTTTAATGGTCTCAACAGAAAATCAGCGGTCAGGAAAATGAGCAAGAATGAAACCAATAGATAAAGTAAATCGGTGTAGTGCACCTTGATCTCCTTTAAATGCTGAAGGCTTGTGGGTAAACTTGCAGACGACTTTTTACAGAAAGACGAGTCCATGTTGTTCCACTCGACGTTAAAGTCTTCAAACAGAAGAGATTTTGGAACATTTTGAACCCGCAGACGAGTTAGTTTCAAATTTATATCATTTAAACATTTCAATCTTTTCATGATTTTCTCTTCGCGTACCAGAAGACTTTATAAGTGATCGTCCCTGTTTCCAGCTTTTCCCCCCGACAGTTTCAGCAACGAGCATCGACCAGCAACAGAAGGCCGAGGTCTCAATAGCGCTTTTTTTAACTTCTTGTTCATTTTCTGCCCAGTGATTTTTGTTGAGACTATTAAAAGCTTCATGTTTTGCAATATTGGGTTTGCCTCATTTTATTATTTTTGGGTTTGCCTCATTTGTGAGATGACTCAGTATTAAAAGTGACAAAATGGATGCACTAGTAGCTAATGTACGCATCACATTTTGCTCTGGAGGACAAACAGTTGGTCAGTTGTAGCTGTCATGCATTGTTGTTTTGCTGCGCTTATCTTAACCCTTAAATCCTAAAGTTAACCCTGAAATCTTAAACCAACTCTCAACCAATAAGAAGCTTATCTCTAATAGGTAGAACAAATCAACAGAACAGCGCGCTGGCTGATGATGACACGCTCAGCGCATGCGTACGGGCAAAAAGCCACATGAACTCCGATCTGAGCGTCTCGTTCATGTCACATGACCAAGAATCGGATAGGAATCGGATTTAGGACCACATATGAAAGTGACTTTATATAAGAGAAAGTGAAAAGGTCAGATTTCTTTGTCCACACAGCCCTGGAAAGATCAGACCTGTGTCACATTAATGTGAAAAAATCAGATTTGATTCACTTCAGCATGGCAGTGTGAACGCAGCCTACATTTCAGTGAACTGAGCTAGAGGTACTTTATATTTATGAGTAGAGGTGAAGTTCTAGGTGTGTAAAGGTGTATACACATCACACATCATCATTTCTTTTTTTACTTCATGTGGTGTGTTTTTTTTTTTTTTAATGCTGATGTTTTTTTACAGTTCTGAGAATTTGAAAAAATCAGAGCCATAAATTAAAGGCTGCGTTTGAAACTCCATACTGATGTACTAAACACTGCATACCAGCCCAGCATACACTGTGTACTGCACACTACTCCCTACACTAGTGTAGTGCACTAGACTAGTAAGTGTGTAAAAATAAATAAATAAATAGATAGATAGATAGACTAGTATGTCTATACTATCTATGTCTATACTAGTATGTCTATAAAGGAAAGACTTTTCTTTAACGTCATGTGAAAATCATTCTAATATCTGAAATCCAAATTGAAATACTTTTGTCCCATTAATTCCCATATTTTTTTCATATTTGCACCTATCAAAGTTGCTGCAAATATAAAAGACAGTTATGGAAGTGTGTGTGCTTTTTTTCCCTTATAAACCTGTTTAAGGTTATAATCAGGTAGAAGACCGAAGTGTTTTTCATCTCCAGGTTGTTACATGAACTCTATATATAGCTACGGTTTTATTCATTTTGAAACTTGAATAGGTCAGATTTTATTACAATTATTTATTAATTTAGATGTGCCAAGTTTCCATCCTGAATAAATAAACACATCGTAATTTCATTTAAACGAAATTCTAACAGAAATTTAACACTGACTGCCAATTTAAAGAAAAAATAGATTTTATATACAGTATATATATTTTTTTTAATTAAAATGTTTGTGCTGATGAATTTGTTGATTACCTAAAGAAATAATAGAAGTTCATTAGAAGTCACATCTGATTGACATTTACACTATTAAACATGTTGTGCAAATGTGATTATCATCAAAATGGTATTTGCTATTTTTATGGTTATGTTACTTGCTATAGTGATTTTGATAGTTTGTTCCAATAAACAGCGTTTGGTTCATCTCAGTCGTAATGTTTGGCTCCCTGTAACATTTTGCAAATTCTTCCTCACTTGTTCCTTCTTCAAATCTTATTTTGGTTTGGTCTCATGTTGGATGAAGCCATACATTCAGTTTTTTACTTGTGTTTTTTTTTTTTTTTTTGAAAGACAAATTGCAAAAGTAGAGGTACAGTGTATTTTCCATTTTGCATAAAAAAAATCTCAAATTGTATTCTTTTAAATATTAGCTCATTTTGTTTGATGTTTTTATACAAAAATATCAACGATTATCATCGTTACTCAAACGAAAAGGCTTTAGTATGATATTCCTTACAAAATCAGAAGATTAGGGTTAAGGTTAGGGTTAGGGTAACTCTGTTATATTTTGTGACTCTTATTTTGTACTGGTACTGATTTACTATTACTCCTGATACATATTCTGCTATATTTGAAAGGTGAAGCTAAATTTAACAATAGACATTGTCACCAACAGCTTAACAGAAATCCGGATGTAGATTTTGATCCCTGATGAACAAACCAAGCGGGGTACAATGGTTAGCACTATTGTCTCAAAGCAAGAAGGTTCTGGGTTCGAACCTGCCAGCCTTGTGCGGGTTTCCTCCAGGTGCTCCGGTTTCCTCCAACTGTCCAAAAACATCTAGATTAGGGCAGGTGGGTGCTCTAAATTGCCCGTGAGTGTGAGTGTGAATGGTTGATCGTCTCTGTTAGCCCTGAGATCTGCCCAGAGTGTAACCCCGCCTCTCACATCGAGTCTGCTGGGATTGGCTCCAGCTTCCCCATGATCCTGATGGGTAAGTGGTACAGATAACACATGGATGAGCAGACCAGATGCGACATGAGAAGACATGACGAAGAAACCAGACTCAAACAGGAACCCATCCTCTCCTGAGTGACACCGGATAGTGCGATTATAAATCATTACTCTTCATCTACAGTATCTGCAGTACTGAGTGCATCTTATCTTCAGGATGTTCGGTGTGAATGGTTCAGTTTACTTTGGGTTTCAAATTATGGCTGCGAAAGAATTCCACATTTGCATGTCTGTGTAAAAGCTCATTTGCAGTCGTTTGCATGGCGCGAAACGTAAAGATCCGTTGAACCACGAGGCCTGTGCTTTTATAAGCAAGGTTTCATCTACACTTCCAAAGGGTTTCTGGATGGTTCCTATGGGGAAGCTTTAAAATGCGCTGCTGTAGATTTTCACAATTCAGAAATGTTTCATTGATCATTTTTTTCTACATGGTGGACAGCACCAGGTTTCAGACTCTATAAATGTTTATAGTAAAAGGTTGCAAACAGCAAGCAGCTTTATTTTCTCCTACAACAACAACAACAACAAAAAAAGTGTTGAACACCTAAAGGTTTTGTGTAGAATCCGAGATGAGTTTTTAGACACTTTTGTTTTGTTTCACACCAGCAAGTGTTTTTTCTTTTCACATGTAGAGCACGTGGATTCATTTTTCAGCTGTAATTTTCTCACGAAATGAATAACTCCTTTTCAGATTTTATCACATGTTATGTTGATTTGTTTACTGTGCACTTTTTGGCCATTATATCGTAAAATACACCTCCGTAATTGATCATGTTTCATTTACATAAATATGTGGATTTTTTTAATAGGGTTACGATGACTAGGACTTTGGCTAGGATTGAGAAATATTATCCATACATACAATGCATACATAATAATACGAAGGAGCACCAGATATCAAACGAAACCATATTTATTAAAACAGGCACTAATAAGACCAAACAATGGTTAAATGCTATTACACGAACATTAAATACAGCACGGGAATGTTGTGCGTGTGCACAGCTGTAATGCAGGCCTGTTAAAACTCCTTAGTGAGAAGCACCAGGAAATCAGAAACGTTATTTCCCTGAACAGAAGGACCTGAATAACTCAGTTACCTAAAACAGGTGGTGGCACACGGCAGTTTCACAGGCTCATTCATCACTGCTGTGTTCTCTAAAATAAAAACTAAACTAGCTAAAGAATAAAAATTTTATAAATACAACATGGAACGGCAACAAAATGAAACAAATGAATGCCATCGATAAATTAATGGAACTATTTAGTACCGAATGTTTTAATACCCTGCCCTAACATAAGGCAAAAATTATAATATAAAATATACACACACACACAAAAAAAAATCCTACTGTCATAGAATACAACAGCTTTATGAATTAATAGTACATTTTTAGTCATGTGATATTAAGAGCAGCGTTGTAAACATAACACGTAACAGTGGTATCTTATATAACGTCTATATGTGGATAAAATTAAAGAGTGAATAAAGTAAACCGGGCCGCCATGCCGGAGAGTTAATGGACTCTAGATGCCAGGAGGAGGAGGAGGAGGAGGAGGAGGAGGAGGAAGAGGAGGTCAGGAGTCCTCCATTACTTCCGTTTGCTTTTGGAGTCAGTGGTCTGAAAGACGCTGGAAGCAGACATGAGGTTCTCGATGTACTGACCCAGAACCTGGTTCTCGGACTTGAGCTTGAGGTTTTCCTCTTTCACGGCGTCCACACGTGCCGAGAGATCTGACAAACAGAAAATGACACATGCTTAAAGACAGACTACAAATACAAGCAAAAGTGCATGCACGCCTTTTAGAACATCCCGTCCCAGATTTAGTCAACACTTTGCTGTTATACGAGCCTCCAGTCTTCTGGAAGGCCTTCCACTAGATGTTGAAGCGTGGCTGTGGGGGTTTTTGATCATTCAGCTACATTAGTTTTAGTGTACACTATATAGTCAGGTAGATTAGTTTTAGAAACCCACTTTAGTGAGGTCAGGCACTGAGGTCACGCACGCAGGCCCGGGACCTCACAATTCGTCCCAAAAGTATTTAGACGGGATGAGGTCAGGGCTCTGTGCAACGGTCTTGAGTTCTTCTACACCACACGTACACAATCCATGTCTTCATGGAGCTCACTTTGTGCACAGCGGCATTGTCATGCTGGAACAGGTTTGGACCCCTTAGTCCCAGTGAAGGGAAACTGTAATGCTACATCATACAAAGACTTTCTATACAATTGAGTGCGTCCAGGTTTGCGGCAACAGTTTGGGAATGAAGCGCATACGGGTGTGATGTGAAAGTGTCTACAAACATTTGGCCATGACATCTGACCGAACGCTGATGGATACAAGATTCTGCTGAAGTTGATAGATGCAATGCTCCACGCTGCTGTTACATAGAAGGACACGTAACATATCAAACACTTGTTTATGCTTGAATTAGCCTTTAAATTAAGATCGTGAGGTGCCGTATAAAACCAGTCATGCTGTTTTACCCTCGAGAGTGTTCTGCAGCTCCAGCACCTGATTTATGAGCCTCGTCTTCTCCTCCAACTCCACCTGATTTTCCAGGTCACCTGGAACACAGAGCATCTCTGAGAACAGAATCACAGCTTCCATCCCATAATATAATAGCCTGAGAAATACTTATGGACATGCCAGTCTCATTATCTTGTGTTTTATTTATCTCCCACAACATACTTATAATATTATAATATGCTTAAGTGAATTTGTTTCTACCATCCACATCAGAGTTCATGGTGAAATAATCGTCTTCCTTTTTGGGATGCAGGGCTGCGGCTCAAGTGCACTGAAAATTAAGCAAAAGATTAATCATAATAATGTACCTAATTAATAAATACACTAATCAAATTGCTCAGATATGGATGTTTAATTTGATATTGAAATGAAGTATGCAATATAGTAAACCATGATTAGTGTAAATTGCTACTGAGCATAATTACAATTAGATTTTAGTTTATTAGATAAGGCGAATAGCTAAACAAACTTGCTAACCGTTTCTAGTGTTGAGACTTACTGAGCTGGGATTGGTTACTCGACGGATTTGACAGCTCAGTATCCAATAAAAGGACAGCTCGTGACATGATCTACCAATCGTATCGCAGGAGGCGGGATTTTTCGAAAAACGGGTGGTGAAAAAATAACGGGTTTTTTTCTTCAGTTTTTGGTTGTTGTTGGGTTGTTGTTGTTTTTTTTTTTTTTATTCACTTGCGGCCAAAACAAAAGTCACCGACTAACTGTGGCTGCTTTTGAGATATAAATGATGCAATGATAATTAAAGGGGTGGGAAGCAGTTTACATGCATTCCTCTGAACACTTTGCATCCAGCTAATCCCTGACACAAGCTAACTAGCTAGCTCAGAGCAGAATGACGTAAACATCTGATCTGAAACCCAGCGCGTGAGGAGGTTTAATCACTATGATATGCAATAAATAGAGAAAATGGATGTGCAGTCCTAACCACGGGGATAGAAATAACCTTTAAAAATGCATACTCACCAAATCAAGAGACTCAAATGGATCAGAGGGTGTCTGATCAGAGGTTCAGGATGCTGTTCAAGCCTATAGCAGGGTTGCCAGTTGCTTAATAAACATGCATTTTACACCACAAACACTACACTGCTGTGCAGTATATTAGCAAAAAAGGATTTAAATATTCCAAAGTAACATTATACAACACACAATTAATAATGCATTATCAAAATAATACACTTATCTTAAATAGTTCTTTCATGGTTCTAAAACGTGTACACAATAACTTTGGGACACGCTGAGGTAGTAATCAACAGCCAAGTGTATGTCCCAAAGCGTTTTATTCCTCTTTCACCACAGCAATTTGTTAACATTTACAATTTTTAATATATTAAAGAACGATACATTATACTTTTATCCGTTTACACTTACGTTCAATGTTGTGGAATGTCTGCAAGACGAGTTAGTTCCTGTTATCACTTACATTATAGCAGCTATAAATGTGAAGCGTTCACCACATAATAAGAATAACTCGCCATACTTTTAAACATTTGTAGTTTCTTTTAATGTTATGCAACCGCCTCAAGTCAAGTTAGTTCCTGTTATCATTACGCTATATAGCAGCTCTAATCAGTCGATCCCTCACAAGCCTCTCTGTTTTCTCTCTCTTGAAGTTAATAAGAGGAAAAATACAGCTTGTCATGTTATCAACAAACCGCAAAGTGAAAACCCCTCTATCTTGACTTTCCCATGTTCGAAAATGTACTGAATGTTACAGACCACTGACATTGACTCCTTCCAAAAATGTAAAATAAATATTAAATTTTCTTAGAATCAACAATTATACCCTGTTGTTACATAACAAAGTGTCTTTAATCCATTTATTAGTAGGCTTGGTTTATGTTCAGTGTCCTGTAAAAGAGGTCTTGCTATAGAAAAGAGCATATTTGAACAAACGTGTTAATATAAAACTAGGATTTGCAGTTACCACTTCTGTTAACTCATCTCAGGCAGCAATCACTTTTTTTCAAACAAGCTTTCTTTTTATTAAAATACCTGCATTTTGCTCTTGAATGAATGACAGAGCTGAAAGTAACATGGTTGAGGTTTTTAAGCAAACATAAAAATGTGCTTAACTGGCATCAGTGCTAAAGGCATATCAACATTAAATACATTATAATGATTTACATATTATTTAATTGTTTTATTATTAATACTTTACTTTCAGTATATAATTTGGCCAACGTGGTTGTACTTCCAAAGTTATATTTTCATCAGTCGGGTTCATAAAAGCATTGAAAATAAACAAGAAAGATTGAGAATAATGGATTTCCATGATCTTCAGGAAATTTATAACCTCTTAGTGAATATGTGACTGGTGGAATATTCCAAATATTTCCTAGGGGTGGATGGGTTCAGTGCTCTGAGACACACAAATGTACATTTTTATAACCTAATGACAATCCAACCATCTGATATTACATGAATTTGTTAAAAGTGAAAAGTATATTAAGCATTTTAATCATGTTGTGTAGTTACAGTGGGTTGGGGCAGGCAAAAATGCTGTTTTGAAAAGCATTGTAGGTTTTACGTTATTCATGCTGTTGTGTAGGATACTGGGGGAAGGCGGGGGAGGGTGACCTCATCAAAATCGCCGAAATCAATACCATTACTCATCGAATTAGGGTCTGGATATGACGTGTAGATCGCCGCGCGCAGTCTTCCTGTCAGCTAGAGCCGAGTGATTTCACAACACTGTAGCGGTTCCTGTTAGCGCGAGAGGAGAGAGAGGGCAGTGCGCCCGCGTGCTCGTATGTGCAAGTCAGCTAACATCCGGGGAACTTTGTAGTGTACTTGCGTGCTGGAATGACACTTGACATGGCGGCTGTAAAAGTAGAGTGCGCGTGCACGCCGTGACACACGGCTTTGCTCTGGTGTGCGGTGTGGTCCAGTGAACGGACCGAGACCCAAACAACAAATTTTTTTTTTTTTTTGTATAAACTTGACGAGAAACTGCTTAAATAAAAGATGGATAGCGACGACGACAACGTGGAGGAGGTTGTAGAAGGTAATGTTACCAGCCTTATTCACAAAATGCTGCGCGTGCGTAAGTTAACGCTCTTTATTTTGGCCGTGTTTATAGTCAGGGCGTCGGACTTTTTATGCCTATTTCTGCGTAGCATTATATATTATTATACATATATAATTTTATTTTAGTTTGAGGTTCATAAGAGAGACTCTTAAATGCTTTTTTTTTTTTTTATTGGGACTTTAGTTGCCCAGCTTTAAAATTAGATTTCTCCTCTTTGCGGTGATTTAATATCCTTATTTGCATGTGCAGTTGTGTGACGTCATAATTTCTTCATTAGGGATGCAACGTGAAAAAATGCTGTATCTTTTATTTCAGATTCATCCTTTATGTTAATGCACTCATTGAAACGCTTCATCGTTGCTATAGTAACTCATTTACCTGGACATGTATGGTGGCATGTGCAGAATATAACCCTAATAGTAAAAGGCTTAAACCAGCGTGTTGTTACTTAACAAAGTGAAATGTATAATTGTTGCTGAAAGTAGTAACATTTTAATGGAGGCAGTCTCCGGTCCAACACTGTCAACGCTTTATAACAACCAGGAGGAGAGAAAAAAAGAGCGGCTGGTGAGGGAACGGCTGTTTATATATAGCAGCTATAATGTAAGTGATAAGAGGAACTAACTTGTCTCCTGGACATAACACAACATTGATTAAATGAAACTATAAATAGTAAAAAAATAAAAATAAAAAAGATCAAGGGTAATAAATTTAATTGTAAGTATTGGCAAATTGCTGTAGTGTATTGAAATGAAACTTGTAAAGATGTACGGTTATTTTCCTTTAACAGCAAGTCAACATGGTTCACGGTGTCACTTCGCCTCACAGGTAGCAGACTTGCGCTCTTAAAAAGTGCAAACTTTAATACTTGGAATGAGTGCTGACATCGTGTCTGTAGCCTGGACATCATTTTGAAATTTAGTACAATACCTAATTAATTGACTGTAACCTAGGGAGCATTTAGTGCAAACATGTATTGCTTTTAATAGATACTTTTATCCAAGAAGCACACATTATATCTAAGTAAAGTGTTTTTCTCAAGGGTCCTGCCGTGGCTCCTGGTCCGGTGTCGGATGAACTCACAACCTTAAGGTCACTAGGACAGACCCTTAACCACTAGTAACACTTCATCACTAATGAGCACAACGCAGACATCCAGAAATCTGACCATGAATTATTCCCACTTATTATACACTGAATATTTCTTCTCTTTGAGGCCAAATAGTCCAGTTCATGGGCAATTTTTAGCTCTGGAGCTTGTGTGTGTGTGGGAGTGTGTGCGTGAGTTTTGTGTGCTGACTGACCGTGTCGTGAGTCCACAGGCCCACTAGACGATGACGAGCTCCCCCATGGCTTCTGTACCATCACCTACTCCTCCAGTGACCGCTTCGAAGGCCATTTTGTCCACGGAGAGAAGAACGGAAAGGGCAAATTCTTCTTTTTCGACGGCAGGTGCGAGACTGCACAGGCAACTCGGCGTTAAACACCACTTACTGATGATTTACAGCACTGTGTTATTTTTGACACTTACAGAAGCCAGAGTTTCTCAGACATGATCATGACTCATATTTCAGATGAGTCAGAATCTTACACAGACGGGCACGCGCGCACACCGAGACACTCGCATAGACAGTGTAACCGTAATTGGCTCGCTGTGAGTCATATGTAATATGTAGTCTGGCAATAACCCTTAATCAGTCATTACCAGCAGGTCGAGAACCTATGCCCCGACTCACACTCACTGACTTTGATCTTCAAGAGGTTGTTTGGGATTTCTGTTCATTTGCAGTAACATTCTGATGTCATAACTCATCAAGCTGTATTTTTGCCCAAGTAAAGAAATCTTCTAGGTGGCAGTTTAGCATCTAAATCATCACACACTCTCCCCAAACCATATAGAGTTGTTCAGTACCTCAGAAATTCTTGCTTACGTGGTCTCACACAACATGATGCACTCTAAATTATAGGAAATATAATCTAAAATATGCCAGATTTTCTTCTCTACTGCTTTTGTATTTCAGGACAAGAATCACTCATAAGCCAGCGCAAGTTGATGGAGAGATGCAGGTGGAGAGTGGCTTGATAAAATCACCAGTAACTCGCTTTTGTTTGACTGATTTTCACAAAATTGGCTACACATTTCTCATGTATATTTCAATATACACGCAGTGCCCATAAATTAAGTTAATAAAACAGGAACTAGTCAAATAAAACATGAATATATATATATATATACACACACACACTACCAGTCAAAAATTTGGACACACCTTCTCTTTCATAGGTTTTTCTTTTTTTGTTGGTTTCTACATTGTAAAACAATACTGAATACCTCAAACTATGAAGCAACACATGTACTGAATTATGTAGTAAACAAAAA
>JAQQZR010000002.1:3325829-3352365 GCA_030068235.1 Notoglanidium macrostoma | reverse complement strand
AAAGAGAAACAACAGTCCATCATTATCCAGTCTCTTTTAAAGTCATAAAAATAAAGAAAAACATTGAATTAGAAGGTCACCACAGCCTCATCTTTTGCTGTAATTTCGCTGTTTTGCGCTAAAATGAAGCCGAAATCAAAACATGTGCACATAATATTGTGTATATATATATATATAATCATAATTTATCATCTTTATTTTATAAAGTAAACGGAAACCTCAGTTCAGCCTAATGCTAATTGATTTTAATAGAACTGATAGAGAGTGAGTGAGTCAGTCTATCCCCGCCCACTCTGACAGCTGACAGGGGGGTGGAGTTGGGATGGGGGCGTGGTCTGTATGCTGCACCTGCGCGGCTTGCAGGTAAGTAAAACGCGCTGGACTCGAAACCCGGAAGTGGTGAGACGTCCAGGAGAAACGAAGAGCAGGTAAGCTCTCTGCGGTTTTTTTGTTGTTGCTGTTTTGGTATCCGAAACATGTATTCATCACCACAGCCTCATCTTTCGCTGTTTTGCGCTAAAATGAAAATCAAAACATAGCCATGTTCAAGTTTTATTAATTCGTGTGAGAAGACCGTAAGACCGGTTCGAGTTCACAGTTCCAGTAGTGAAACTGATCATGCATCTATTTTATATATTTACTTAGTTTTTAAGGGATTTAACATTTAAAAGTGAGCCCTTACTCCTTCTAAATGCTGATTCAGAATAAAATCCACAATTTAAAGCAAATAGAAGTTGGCAGATTAATAGGAGAACTCAACAGTAGTTTCTTAGGATGTCTCATCCATTTTTTATTTATTTAATATTTTTTATTTTTAAATGAAATAAAATGTAGATATTTACGGCATCTGTTTATTTGTTTATGTAACACTAATCTACAGACACTTGACATTTTCCTCTGAACTGGTGCTACACAGATTGCAGCTCATGAACATTTACAATAAATATATGATCAACTTTGTTGGAGATTATGTGATTTCTCTAATAAACCGTGATACACTCATAATGTTTTATCCAACCTCCTTGTGTGTTTCTGAAGGCCCATGGTCATGGAGCGCTACAGGTACTTCATCCTGAACCAGAAGCTGGCGGTGCTGTGGGGAGTCCTGCAGGTGGCCTGCGCAGGCCTGTGTGTTGTGTGTGGCTTTATAGATGCGGTTTTCCGTATGAACACGACCCTCAGTGAGACCAGAGCTCCTCTGTGGGCTGGACTGGTGAGCAGATCCGTCTGGTCACTTGTTAATTAACCATATGCTCTGTATCACATCCCGGTTATGAATCATTAACTGCGTGTGTTTGCTTTCATTTTTCTCAGACTTAGTACCTTCTTTATCTCGTAGATCATGGCCATCCCTGGGGTGCTCGCACTTTTTGCCTCGCACAGGAAGAACCCCACGCTGGTCAGTTTAGTTTGAATCAATTTGTATTATTATTATGGTAACACATTGGACACATGGCTGTTTAAATTCCTCTTTAATGCAAGCACTACAGGTGAAAAGGGTCATTTTGGTTGGATATCACAGTCAGTACTATTTCTGATATTCTCATTTTGCTTCTTTTTTTTTTTTCTCCCAAACATATTCCCTTGTATATGCAGATGAGGCTTCATCTGAGTAAACTTTAAAAAAAATAAAAATAAAATCTCGAATGATGTTCGTGCATGCGAGGAAAGCATTTACACATCGGTTTGTTGGAATGGCATTTATTTATTTTATTAACCATCCTGCTATATTTAAAAAAAAAAAAAAAAAAAAAGCCATTTCAGTACACAATCTAAGAAATCCAACAGAATAAAAAAAAAACAATCCAATACAATAATTCTAATTCTGACTAGAGAGAAGAATAAACATTTTATGAACGCATCTAGAAAGTTAGATTTTTGGTCCTGAACAAAGAGAGAAATGATTTAGATGAAAATAAGTTTAGAAATTTTGTGATTTAATATATTTCTACACACGTAAGTGTGGTTTATTAAGAAAATTGTGGTATTAATGTCATCGATATCAAGAAACAATCAATGCACACACAT
This sequence comes from Notoglanidium macrostoma, assembly GCA_030068235.1. NCBI lineage: Eukaryota > Metazoa > Chordata > Actinopteri > Siluriformes > Auchenoglanididae > Notoglanidium > Notoglanidium macrostoma. The sequence goes on along the minus strand of JAQQZR010000002.1, from coordinate 3,350,337 downwards.
ATACATGACGTGAGCGTGATGTTGGAGTGGGCGGAGCTTCATCGACGTTGCAAAATTTCAGATAATGCGGCGGACACGAGTGGACCAAAAGAGTAGACATGATATACATACAATGCATCCAAAAAATATCTAAAAAAAATAAAAAAATACCTGCAGTGTCCTGCCATAAATGTTCATCACATTGAATGCTCTTTAATGATGTTTTTAGAAAACTGTCTAAGCAATATAGGAGGTATTAAAGGAATACTTTAGAGTTAGTTTTTTTTTTTTTTTTTAAACATATCTGTATCTATTACATCTGTCGTGTATGTGCGATTAGCAAAGACGAAAATGTTACCATGTTCCCTGGGTCTGAAAAAAGTATAGAAAACCTCAATTACAGTGGAGGTCTAAGGGCAGTTGTTGGGGCAGTCGGTAAACGCTTATTTGTTAAAAAAAAAAAGTTAATAATAACAAATAAAACTGCATTAAAATTCTTTAAGAATTTCTCTAACAGAAATCACATGAACATGAATGCTAAACATCGACTGCTCTTAGACTTCTATTATAAGTGACTTTAGATGATTTGTGAGGTTTTATTTCCAGTAAAAGGCAGTGTGTTATTTTGGATGTAGTATTTGCACACACTTTACAAATACAGTAGATAGAAATTAGCTTGAAAAATGGCTCCTTTAACACTATTATAATTCATGTTTGAATAAAAAAAAAAATGTGATCGGTCAAGTCTATCTTTATCCCGTGTGTTTTTATATCCGTTCCTTCAGGTTAACATCATGATCATTTCAGCCGTCGTCTCTCACGTTGCCACTGTGATCGTCCTCATTTACGCCGGCGTGACGCTCAGCTACGGAGAGGAAGACGATGAACTTTTCCACCCCCGGCATGTCACTGAAGTGGTACATCCTTCCCTACGTCACATTAACGCTGCCTTGTGTATTGTGTACACGAGTCTGCCCAGATTTCTGTAGTGTTACAGACACTCTTTCTTGTTACCTCTGTCAGAGTAGGAGCGTTATTGAGTGTGTGTGTGTGTGTGTGTGTGTGTGTGTGTGTGTGTGTGTGTCCTGTGCAGAGGTTTGTGCTGAGCCGCATGGTGAAGGGAGCGAACAGCACCATGGTGTTCGCTGGTGTCGGCTCCTTCGTCTTCTCCTCCCTCATCACGTACATGGGGTGTCGTAGCCTGCCGCTCTGTGGCTGCTATGATTCGGTCACAGGCATGGTGAGCGCCCACGTACACACACACACACCCACACACACAATATCTGTGACGGGACACTTCGGGGAACCTTGGCGTTGTTTCTTCACTTGCTCAGTGGGCCTTAACGCGTGAGTGTTGAATGAATTTTCTCAGATGTGTGTTAAATCTGTCTCTGTGTCGCTTGTCTCAAGCTCGCGACATGCAGTTCCCAGCCTGCAACCAGTTCAAGCCAAAGTAAACGCTCTCTCAACCTGGACTTCCTCCTCGTCGACATGGGGTTCTGTTCGAGTTCCTTCTTAGTTGACACCGTGATGTCACATCAAAATGGCCGCTCACTGCATCAGAAGTAAACAAATGCTGCGTCTCGATCCGGAAACTTCCGTCAGTGCACTTCTATGTAGCACACTCTGCACACGATGTACTTGCTTGCGTTGAGCCTGGATTTCATCTCGAATTGACCACACCGCATCGAGTTTTGAACTTGCCGCTAATGACAATCACAGCATCTGAGTTTCGATGGTCACATTATCCGCTGAATCCTTACAGACTGCTAAATTACTAAATAAACACTTCTGAAAACAGTGTGTAGATGTCCGCAACAGTACCAACCACTACAGCGTCCTCGGCCGGCGTTTCGGAAAATGGGTTGGTGGTCCCTCCTGTTTTGCTACGTAGCCAAGATGGCGACCGTTGAGGGTGAGAAGTGTCCGGCGTTTCACACTCAACTTCTTGACCGTTATGAGTACTCAGGATGTTCCTGTGTGCTCAGGAAATTGAGACACAGGAAAAGTAGCATCACCTTAGTTCCAGTCAGCATACAGACAGACACGTGCGCTTATTAAATCTAAAACACTGACTGATTTGAGCAGGGAAGCATACATCGCGTTTCACAGTTCGCCGCCCAGCCTGTTGATAACGTAAACATGGCGTATTGTACCGAAGATTTCATGACGCCAGGATCACAAGGACCAAAAAATGCTTCATCACCGAAGGCCGTAATGCTTCAAATGAATGAATAAATAAATAAATAAATAAATCGATCTCTGAAAGGAACAGATAAGCTTGATATCGTGAGGTTCGGTCTGCTTCGACAACCCTCATCTAGGATGAATTTGCAACACGGCAATCAATATCCATTAAAACATTTGAACTGTAAATGTTTTCCATTTGCTTGATTAGAAGACGTAATTGCTGGTCTTATAACGTGTAAACGTTCTGCTACATCAGCTAACATTAGCATTACATCTTACTGAGATTATTTACTGTAGGTACTGCGTGCGTGTGCGCGCGCGTTATCCTGATCCTGTATTTTAATATAGCTGTAGTGATAAATGATCGGAGATGAATATTCCAGGCAAAATAGAGCGGAAATATATAATTGGATGAATATTAATCTGGTGCAGGCGTTTATATCAGGCCCAAAGACCAGTCTTGGATATGAGTTGCTGTGTGTTTATTACATGACGGGGTTCATTCAGGGGTTTTCTTCCTAGAAAGATGCAACCAATAAAGTGTGTGTGTGTTTTATAGGAGACGCTTGTTCCTCAGAATGACACGAGTGCTTCGGGTGAACTGGTCTGTTCATGGCATGGTGAGACGTGTGTGTGTGTGTGTGTGTGTGTGTGTGTGTGTGAAATGCAGTTTAAACAGGTTTTAAACAAAACGAGTCGTCATAGAATTTTATCCAGAAAAGATATATTTTTTTTAAAAAGCTAGAAGATGTAAGACCATTAACCTAGAACAAAAAAGGAAATAATGAAAAATAAATTGTATTAAATGGTTATAAAATAATATATTATATGTTTTATATATATATATATATTGAATTCAAATTGTAAAATAAGTATTATACAGATTTTAGTTTCATTATTTGTTGAAGTTAATGATAAATATGTAAGTCGTTCAGGACGGATGTTTCCTCCGCCCCGCTTGGTCGTGATGAGACGCTGCTGTGTGTCCTGCAGGAGGAGACGAGCGGGTCTTTAACGCGCCCGTGCCGTTTATGGAGCGCTGCCCTGAAGAGGGACAGGAACAGGAACTCTCTGCACTTCCTCCGTACAGCAGGCTGGCGTAGGCACCGACGTTTGAGCAGATGAAGTCTCTCAGTAAGAGCCTGGAATCTGCACTTCTTCCGCTTCCTTGCACTTCTTTTTACTGACTGAAGTTTCTTAGGTGCCATTTTACTGTGAGTGTAAAATGTTTTTGTTTTTATCATTCTAATTTATCTAATTTATATCATGGAATGCCTGTGTGTATATACTGTGAAATAAACGAATCATTTTTAATACATGGTTTTTACCTGCTATGAAGCCTTTTTCTTCTAGGATATAAGATTTCTCTGCACACCAAGCGTATCGTCACAGATAATAGGTGATGATTCAGAACGTGACAACTCCATGTCGTGTTCAGCCGAGAGCAAAAGTTTGTATCCGCTAACTTTTCAAAAATCCGCATTATATTTTTAACTTCTAGGAATTACTTTAATTTGTAGGCCAAAAAAAAAAGCTGGGGGATACAAACTTTTGCTCTATCCTGGAAGCTGAACGCTATCAAAGAACATGACCTCAATTTTATGTCTGAAACCACATGATTATGGTTTAATTTTAACGGTGTTCTAAAATGTATTTCAGATTTGATTTAGATTAGATTTTATAAAATGCCAAATGATTTATTAGAAGAGAAAATGATCATAATGTCAACTTAATCTGCTTAAATATGACCGGAAGACAGGGGGAAAAGTTCACGTCTCAGAGGCTGGGATTTTCAGCGCTGATGAGCGTTTTTATTGTTTGCCTTTTTTGGTTCTTCTACGGTTCTCCAATTGCACCAGTTTGGATTGGACAGACGATGGCTACGGTATTGGTTTGCTAGTTCTTGGTTAGTTTTTATAGATCAATTCTTCAACGGTCGTGTGTGTGAAAAGCACTTCATGAATAAATCACGACAAATGTGAAATGAAGAGCGCTTTATTCCATCCGTTAAAAAAAATAATAAATACAAGCAATGTTCCTTGAAACACAAAGTTGCAGATGTGACCCGTTCCGTTTGTCCCAAATGGCAGTAATCGGACACAAAAACGACGACACGACGGCGATTCCTTCGTAGGACACGTGATGTACAGGCATCGACTTTAACCGCGCACGTTAGAGCTGGAGTTTGGCGGATCAGAAAACGTCATCAAGGACAAAACATGAACCTATTATAAACATCCTGAGAAACGGAATCATCCCGCAGGACGTCAGAGGCCTGGTTTCCTTTTTAGGCACAGAAATGAAATGAAAACGATGCGATGAGTCACTTTTGGCAAAACATAAAGCAGACACCTTAACACCTAATCCCGTCTCCCTAAAGCACTGCAGCGTGAAGATTGTCTTTTTAAAAAAACAAAAAACAAAACAATAACCCTTTAGTTGAGTCCAAAAGTTTGCACACCCTTAGAATAAAATATATAGACAACCATTCACTCCTACGGGCAATTTAGACTAGCCAGTTGACCTAATCTGCATGTCTTAGGGCTGTAGGAGGAAACCGGAGCACCCCGAGGAAACCCACGTGGAGAACGTACGAACTCCCGGCTCACCCTTTCCAGATGCGATGTTTTTGTTTTGGGAGCATGTGACCGCTCCCTTTGAAACCCATCTCAAACCGTCTCTTCCTTTATGTCATGTGGAACAAAATACGCCTCGTCTTTTATTTCCTTCTCGGCCGCGCGTCGGAGGTTCTTGTCTGTTCCGTATGGAATAACCATAAACGATTGATCGGTCAGAAGAATGTTAAATATTGCTACTTTGATCAAATATCTTTCATTTCAGGTTACAATATAAGCTCTATGAATGCCCGGCCCAGGATGCCGTCGAATCGTTTTTGGCATATCGACGGCATTGTAAATGCCGACGAGACACGGCGCAGAGGATTCTGGGAACGTTGAGCATTCCGGCGCCTTTAAAATCCAGCGGCACGCAGATCGGCAGATCTGGAATGGTATATTATTTGTAGATAAACAGTAAAACAAACAGAGGTCCTTTTTTTGACGGGGTGTGCAAACTTTCGCCCTCGACAGTACGCTCTTTGCGTGCAGGAAATTGCCACGCTTTATTTCCTTTGCACCACGATCACACCCTTTATTTGTTCAAAACGATCATGGCGGTCGCAGATACGTCACTGTTCACTCGCAGTGAAGCAGTATAAAGAAAGATCCATGTTGAAAATGTCACGACGGGGCCGGGAAGCGCGACCACAGGACCTGCTGTGGCGGCAGGCGACTATGGGAAGGAAAAACAAGGCAGGATTCAGAAGCAAGGCGTGCTTGTTGGCCTGATTCGCCAACACACACTCGCACATTTGCCGTGTTAGTCATCCTGAAAGGTTGCAGGCTGAGTGAGGCGCTGATACTTGATCCTGCTGCTCTGGTAATACGAGAACGCCGTGCGCACAGTACGCGCAGTGCGTTAGGCATGTGCCCAAAGCCGGCGAAATACAACACACATCTGTACTTCAGCTTTTCAAACAAACAAACACTTTATATATGTTTTACTTACTCATAACTTAATGATATGAAAATATCTAACTGTTGTTTTATTTATAGCTAGTCAATAAATCTGTCGCCATGGCTACGCCACGTCACGTCTCTGTCCCTGTTCTGTATAAAACATTTTCCTGCACTGTAGCCTATAGATCACTCACTTTTCTCTGAACCCTTGTTATTTATTTTAGTAAAAACATAAATATCGATCAAGCCTACATCGTTAGCCATGAGTACATTCCACGCACAGTACTTATTATTTTTTCTTTTTCTTTTTTTAAACACCAACAGCCCAGTTTTGTGGCATCCATGACATAATAACATGGTTGGTCATGATTTCTTTTTTACAACATGGCAGAACGGTTTGTTTTTTTTGTTAGCAGTTGGTGCCAAGTTGCTAATTACATCGTAAAATGAGTCTCTTCTTGATCATTCGGCCAACGCTTTCATGCTGGCATTCCTCACGGGTTCATCCTGCACTGCTTGTATACAAGACGTAATGCTCAGCAAGTCCATGTTTCTCAAGAGGTACCTCGTGAGTTCAAATCTAATCCGTGACGACATGTTTTAGGAAAGCATACTGGCTGAAGAAATACGGATATCAGCCTAGCTAATGGCGGAGCTAGCTACAACTCAAATGCTAGATTTCTACATAAGGTATGGAGGCGATGGAAACATCGTCAAGAATGCATTTCTGCAGATTACTAGGAAACCCAGACGTCTAGTCCTTCCAGACGTTTGACCTGACCTTGACCCTAGAGCTAATCAGTTCTGCTTACGATGCTCATGCCATAGAAATCCCACAAACGTTCAATTATTGATTGTTGAGTAAACCGTATATCGCATTACGGGAATCTCGGATGCAGAATCTCAATGATCGGTCTCCGGGGCCAAGCGGCGAAAAATGGCGAATACCACAAAAGCGAGTTGTTTGAATCAGAAAGTTTTAACGCAGCTTTAGACGAGTTGCACCGATTACATGGTTTTTCGTTCTGGTGTAAAAAAAAAAAAAGGTTTGGGATTTCTGTTTGGAATTTCGCAAACAGAAGAAGCAGCTCGGACGTGCGGTACACTTTCAGCAGAGAGCAGCGTAGGGACACTTGGGTTTTTTTTTTTTACGTTTAAATGTTTTCATCATTTCAAGACACAGAGGGGCGTTACGTCATAATGTACTGTTGCCTTTATATGGGCTCACTGTAAACCCCGCTCCCAATGACTAAATCCATAATAATATTTAATGAGATCTACACATGGCAACTATTTATCTTATTTTTTGGAGCAAAACGACACCGAAAGCCGAACTCACTTCAAGCCCGGTCACTGTACAGTAATATGAAACGAGCTGATCTGATCTTAATGACGAACCTAGAACGCGAACCTGTGACAAAGCTTTACGGTCATTTAAAGCTTGCATAAGCAGTAATTTCCCTAGTGCAGTGGTCACAAGGATTACACTACAAAGACAAATAATAATAATACACCTATATATGTCCTGATGAAGTGTTTATCCATTTACTTTAATTGAATATTCCTCGCATGCGTGGATCGGTTAGTCTCCAATGTTTTAGTCTTTAATGTTGTATGACGTCATTCAGCCAGATTACAGCCTCGGAGTCTAATAAGCAGAGTAAATTTTACACCGTCTCTCATTAAAATACGTCTATATAACCCACGTCTGAATCAGCGTCCACTTAACGCTCGAGTCAAGCATTTCCATGGAGCACGGATCTCGCCCAGGATGTAGTTTATCAGCCTCTAACCCCTCGTCCTAGCCGATCCGTCCATTTTCTAACCTCTGACCGCCACAAACACTTTGTAGATTTCGAATCCTTGAAACGTGTGACGCGTACTTCCCTTTCGGTCGTGGAGTAAATACAGACTGATTTAGCCCCGCCCCTCACTAGCTCCTCCAGCAGGTGCAGCCCCAGCTCCCACGCTGCTCCTCCTCCTGATCGCGCCCGCTGAGCGTGACCGTGTTGGCCGGCTGACTCAGCACCAGCGGCTTCTGCGACTTCAGCTTGTGCGCCACCGTCATGAAGATGGCCTCTACGTGATCGCTGTCGTTGCTCCCTCCCTGCGGGCTCTTAGCTGACGTCTCGAACAGGGGCATGGAGTGGGCGTCTGCAAACTGCTGGGCCACCTCCGTGCTCACCTGAACGGCGTGGCACAGGTCGCATTTGTTGCCCACCAGGATCCGGGGCACCTCGTGGCCGAGCGCGTGCTGCCGGCACTCCTCGATCCACGCCGGGAGGCTGCGGAAACTCGCCGCGCTCGTCACGTCGTACACGAACACCACGGCGTGCACGTTTCTGTAGTAGTGCTGCACCATGCTCTTCCGGAAACGTTCCTGACCCGCCGTGTCCCACAGCTGGACCTGGAACAGAGGGAGCGCAAAAGGAAATGTGCAAAATACATCTCACACACCACCAAGTGTTACGTGCTACGCGTCTGTCTGCCACGGTATGAATGGAATGTAAATGTGACTCACACACACACACACACACACACACACACACACACACACACTCTAATATTCCTGCCTATTTGTTAATAACAGTTCTCATCATTCCAACAACTACACACTTCCTGCCATCATTATTTCATTTTCAAATAATTTTCATTTGACTCATAAAAGACAGAGAAAAATAAAAATAGAACAGAACCCATTGGAACAGTAACAACAGAGCTGCAGGGTTGGGTAATATCTGAATTTTATCGATTATGGTCCTTATTGATTCCCTGTTTCGATTCTAGAATGGTTAAAAAAAACTGCTTACAACTTTAATTAAAGCATGAATGAGCATGAAGAAAAATGTAAACAAGTATATATGTATATACCTACATCACTTTTACACATTATCATTGAAATATCTCTATTTTGAAATGCTATTTGGAGGTACAGCTAGCGAGCCACAGGGACCTTTATTTTGAAATCCTGCTGGTGCTATGGTGAGAGAGCTACAGGGACTTTTATTTTGAAATCACATTGGAGCCGCTGCGAGCCGGCCACGGTAAGCGAGCCACCTTGACAGGCTCTCCTGTTCTCGCTCCTCATACTTTTGGGTAGCTTGCAGATTTGTAGCCTTTGTTTGTTTGACAATATGATTTTTAATAAAAGGTTACAGAGAACTGAGAACCGAAACTGATTTCGGCAGAATCTAAATAAAACTAACCTGGTATTTGGCATTCTGGATTGGGTTCTGATAGTGTAGTAGAATAGAACGGAATATAATATAGTGTAGAACAAAGTTCAGGCGAACAGAACAGAAAAGAATAGAACAAAACGGAGTAAAAAAAAAAAAAAAAAAAAAAAAAGAACAGAATAGGACAAAGTGGAACTCAATAGAATAAAACAGAATACATAGACATATGGTATCAAGCAAAATAGTGAAGAGAGCAAAAAAAAAAAAAAGAACAGAACAGAATTGCATGGAACAGAAAAGCGACAGAGTGAGAGAGAGAGAGAATGAGTGAGGGGGTGGAAATTAGAGACAGAAATGACAGAGAGAGAGAGAGAGAGAGAGTGAGTGAGAAAGAGAGTGAGTGGGAAAGACAGAAGAGAGTAGACAAAGAGAGTGATTCTGTGTGAGCGGCAAAGATAAAGATGGAGAAACAGAGAGAACAACGGGGAAGGGGTAAAGAGTCTGTGGTTATACAGGAGATGGAGGATATAAAGCTAGAGACACGGGGTGAAACAGGAAGAGGCTGATGGTGAGATGGAGAGAACCAAAGAGGAAGAGAAAAAAGTAAATATAACAATATAGTGATATAGTGATGCACAGAGAGAGAGAGAGACAGACAGAGAGAGAGAGAGAGAGACAGACAGACAGAGAGAGACTGACAGAGAGACAGAGAGAGAAAGACAGAGAGAGAGAGAGACAGAGAGACAGACAGAGAGAGAAAGAAAGAGAGAGACAGAGAGAGAGACAGAGACAAAGAGAGAGAGACAGAGATGGTGAAAGCATGAGTGAGTGAGTGAGTGTGAGTGTGAGTGTGTGTGTGTGTAACATGGTGATTCAAGGACAGGAAATATTAGGGAAAAACAGGGATTTTGTCAGTGAATGCTGATGCTGATGAATTATGTAAAGTATAACCAGAGGCACAAAGTAGCATGGAGGGAAAATAAGTCAGATTTGATTAGAAATAAAGAAATGCCACTGGGTTTTTTAGTTGTTTTGTTTGCGATAGCGGATACTGATCCGATCCGGACAGCTGGCTCTCTATAAGAACCGATCCGATACTGAAACCCTGATTATCAGCCACATTATTTTATACACTTTAAAAATGACTGAAAAAAAGTAATTAAAAAGCTTTGAAAAAAATACATATCTAAAACACAAAACCACAGTCTTTTTTATTTGGTTAGAATCTTTCACCCAAATATCATATATGGTGAATATAATAAAGTGTAAAGTATACATATATAATGAAGGTCAATACTGATAATGAATACAATCGTGTCTCTTTATATGTAAACATTTCCAACTCCAGTCCTAAAAAAAATTTTTGTTTTTGCATTTGTTACAGAATTTCATTCTTTTTTTAAATGGATTTTCCCTGATATCTGATCCACTGGTATCGGATCCTTTCCATCTCTGCTGCCAGGTCATAAAAACACACACGAGGCACGATGACTTCCAGACAACCTGTCTGGTTTTTTTCACCTGATTTGTTTACAACATTAAATACATCAAATTCCGATCTGAGGTCCGGCGTTTAAGGCCCCGTCTCGACCCTGATACTGGTTTCAGGTTTGGATCTGGGATTGGACCAGTATTTAAATCTGACTCGATGCAGATTTTCCGATACTTTTTATCAGATCGTAGAACAAATTCTTTAGCTGTCACTGTGACACCGTATAATCGTGGATAAAAAAATCAAAATGAGCATGCTTGATGGTGAATATACGACCTGGATCAGGTGACCTGCAAAACAAAACTGCATCACGCCTACTACTAGTTGTGACGTCATTGTCACAGCGACCTAAAAATGACGTCATCTGTGCAGCGACCCAGGGTGACGTCATTACCATATCAATGAGGTTCCCAATGCCATAAAAAAGCAAGATCTCTCCTCTTACCTTGATCTTTTCTCCGTCGATCTCGATAATCTTCTCCCGGAAGTCCACCCCGATGGTGGCCTCGGTTTTGTCGGGGAACTTTCCGGCGCAGAAGCGGTATGTGAGACAGGTCTTTCCCACCCCGGAGTCTCCAATCACTATGATCTTAAAGATCCGAGTGCGGGGAGGAGGCAGTGTGGAGCTGGTCAAAGAGCTGCTGAACTCCAGAGAAGACTCCATGTCTGACATCTTCACTGTGTATGTGTGTGTGTGTGTGTGTGTGTGTGTGTGTGTGAGATCAGAGATGATGATCAACGTGTCACCGCGATAACAGCAGCATGTATACACAGATGCTCCAAGCCGAGCTAGCTGAGTCACTGTAACCCACAGCAACACGCTAAAAGAAATCAAATTAATTACTGTAATTTATGCCTTCTCCAATTTCCTGCACATGTACGCAGACTGAGGAATATCTGAAGCTCTCCTGTCCGGATAAGACTCACTAAACATAGCTGACCTTCTTTCTCTTTCTGTCTCTTTCCCTCCTTCACTGCTGCTGCTGCTGCTGCTGCACTGTTTTGGTTTTCAGCCACGTACTGGCCCTGACCGAGATCTCGCGAGATTTCACTGCGTTTACGCAGGAGATTGACATCACGAGGGACATCTCGCGAGACTTTAACTAGAATAGTTTCTTTAATATCTATCTATCTATTTAGACATTTTTATAATAAATAATGTATGCATTGGATAACTTTTTAGTTCATTTTTACTGATTCCTGGAATAATAATAATAATAATTGTTATTATTGATGTTGTTGATGATGATGATGTTATATTTATTATATATTAATATAAAATAATAAAATGAATTATTAACATTACACTAATTAAAATAGTTTATATAATCTTTAAAAAAAACCATTTATATGAAATTTTTGAATGAAAGACTTTCCCTTATATCTATTACAATAATACACTACTGCAATATACAAAAAATATACATGTATTTCTATTGTGTGTAATGTCATATCATTACATATGCATATATTAATTTCACTTATAATGCATATACGTACATTACATATACACCCCCCACCCCCACCCATTTTTTTTTCTGTATCACTAGAGAGACACCAACTGCAGGAACCACACTGATTCTGATATACGTTTATACATTTGTTATACCCAATATAACTATACAATATAACTATAACTTTAAATATATACACTGTACAGCATACATTTTGTATCTTTGTTTTTTTCTGATTTCTGTTCTGGAAAAGTTGATCATTTCCATCATTAGACATATCGATTGAAAAACAGCTAATAAACCTGTAAAACAAATCTACAAAGTGCATTTTGAAAGTGTATAAAATGAAATGTTAAAAGTAAGAACAACAACAATTTTTTAAATATTTAGGACGGTGTAGTTGTACAGTTACAATCATTTTAAGCAGAATAGTTCATTTTACGCTGCTATTTTCATGCTTCAAGTGCATTGAAGCGCTTGCCTTACAGGATGTATTTTATTTGATGAACTTTATCAGTTCTGCAAGTAACTGAATAAAACATAAACCTGACTCCTAATCCCCAACATTTGACCTGAATTTTACATACTGTCTATAAAGATTTAAAGAGTGGTAAACAATTAAATGAGTGGAGGAAAAATGGAGTAAGCGGTTTGTCAGTTTTTTACCAGCCTGAAGTGCAATGACCCTTACCAAAGTCCAACTCAAGAAGAACGGAGCGTGTAAGGGGGAGAATGCTGGTAAGTCTTCCCAATTAGCTGATTTTTAAACATTATATATTTAAATTCAATTGCTTTTTTTAAATGTTAAACAAATATTCAACTTTGATGAGGTTTGTGTGTACTCTTTAGCATTTTCATTTCATTTAAAAAAAACCATAAAATATGCTTCATGTTTGTGGTCTAAAAGTACCAGTATTCTAATATTGCAGTATTATTAGGCTTACTAAATCACTGAACAACCCTGAGTTCTCTTCACTTGGTGCACACAGGTACCAAACAATGTAGAAGTGGAGCCTCCACCTCCTTTGCTGCAGATGGAGTTTGAGACCCTCTTCAGCACTGAAGTTCTGCACTTTCTGTCAGATCTTTGCTCCAGGTTCCAACCAGAGGTGGACAAGGTAAAGAAAGGAAAAAACGCATAATGTTGGGAGCAAGTCTGTTAATAAGTTCAGGTGTGTTGGGAGAAGGGAAAACTTTTTAGAATTCTCCATCTTTTTGTGCTTCAGGTCCTGAAGATGAGAATTCTGCGGAAGGTTCGGTTGGATCTCACTGAAGAGCTGCCTGGTTTCATGGAGGACACAGCTCACATCCGGAACGATCCGTCCTGGAGAGTGAGTCCCGTCCCTGCCCGGCTGCAGTGCAGACATGTGGACATCGGTGACCTTTCACCCTGTGACACGCAGCGACTCATGCAGGCCCTCAAATCAACAGCGCAAGGAATACAAGTAATATATGCACAATTAAAAATACCTTTACTAGGTTTATTTCAGAATTATATTAGCCTAGGTGTGGGCTTCATGAGAGAAATTACCCAGAAGTCACTTCCTGTACTAAACACCAAACACGTGAAGCTGTTTAAAATGTAAACATAATGCGTAATATTTCAGAACTGCAGCATTTGAGTTGAGTAGCTACGTAAGCATTCCATCTGTGCATGACATTCAACATTAAAATTATAGAAATGTTCTTTCCAAGACTCCCATTAACACTCAGTCTTTTTTTTGGAAGCAGTAATTTGTTCCTTACTTCTTCATAGCAGAAATATCACTTTGTTGTGCTCTTTTGCAGGTCGATTTTGACGATGGCAACTGCCCGACATACTACAATCAGATAAAAGGCATCTATAACGTCTATAAAGTCGTGCATAATCAATTTCATGGTGAGTTTTTGCTACTTAATGCACGGTACACATTTTCCAATGAATCTGATATTCTGAATGGCCAGCCATGGAGTGAATTTTATGCCAAAAGTATCTGGAAAAACAAAGCAAAACAAAGTAGAAAAATAAATAAATAATAACATGTCCAGCTAAATTCAGTGTTATTTTTCAAAACATTGCTACTCTTTTTTTTTTTTTTTATCTATTTTGCCATTTTTATTGTGAACTTTCAGAATGTATTAATCAAGCTGGAATTCTTTTGCATCTTCTGGATTTTTTTCTCTTGACGTTGTAGAAAAATACATCTAAAATGCTATGCTATCGATCGCCTCAAACAAGCCCCGCCCACTTTAGCTGCACTCAACATGGTGGAAAGATCTGGATCGAGCAATACTACCCAGACTTGTGCAAAACATGCTGTAATTAACTGCTAGCCAGATTAGCTATCTATGTAACACATGTGTGAGGTAGCTAACGTTATGTCAGGGATAATGAACAGCAAGCCGGTCATTTGAGTTGAAGTCCTTGGTGGCCATGTTTGTAGGCCGTTATGGCATGGTGACATGGGTACTAACTACAGTTGGACGCTGATTCCGGTGTAGACGTGACATCATGAAAAATGTCCCAGATGTCAGAAGCAGAGGAAAGAAATCCAGAACATAAAACATAAAATACAAAAAAAAGAAGGATCCCGAGTCTGATCTGAAGCTCGGGTTACTGTCTGCCCGTACTGTCGCATGTTCTCCTTGTCAGTGTGTGTTTCCTCTAGGGATTCCTTCACCTCGCAAAAATGTGCTAGTAGGTGGATTTGCTACCATAAGTTGTGAATGAGTGTGTGAATGTGTTTGTGATGAAGTGACGTCCCATTCAGGGTTTATTCCGGTTTCACGCCCAGTATTCCTGGGATAAGCTCCAGATCCGCGACCCTGATTAGGATAAAGCCCTTACTAAAGATAAATGGGTCAATCAATTGCTATTCAAGATTGGAGTATCTATTTTAAAATGCTGAGGTGACAATGTAATATTTTGTTCTTCCCTATTCACTCAGAAGCCCCGCCCATATCACAGGCTCCGGTTCTTATGCTCCGCCCTCGTGCTTGGAACATGGTGGAGCACAACATGTTGGTAATAATGACAGATTTACTCTAGCATTGCTTATTTAATAACACAGTACATAAAGGCCAATGGAGCATCGTATCGGTCAGTAGAATTGTGTTTGTGTCTGTTGTATCTACAGGTGAATGGGCGGGAGGTTCCTGGGCCTTTCTTTGATTTTGGCTTGCTGATGTTCCATAATGCAAAGCTGCTGCTTGAGAACCAGAGCGGGCCGTTTTTCTACCTGTCCAAGGTCAGAACCTTAGCAAAATATTTCCGCTCATTATAATGAAAAGCTTTAATTTAATATCACGGATTCGCGTACCGTACATTCATGATCACTTCTTTCAACTAGAAGAAATATATTAAGTTTGTTTTGCTGTGATGATTCTCTGGATTTCTGAAAACATCAGTGTAATGGAGCAGGAGGACATTATTCTATACTCTTTACATACTGTATATTGTTTATATTCACCTGATACACGTTTGTACATAAAACTGTATAATGTTCTTTAGGTTGAGAGTTACCTGGAGGCCAGGTTGTGGAATCAGATTTTTCTCTGGACTGAGGACAGGGTAAGGACATTTGGTCTTCAAGAAATGTAAAGCAGAAATTGGAGTCAAATTAAATCAAGCTTGATACAAAAGACATACATAATTTTAGATTACATACATCATTATAGTGATGCACCAAAATGGAAATTCTTGGCTCAGTTTATTCTGGAGTAAACAAAGGAACAAAAACTGAAAAGATAAATAATGGTTTTATCATCAAATTTGAAAATGTGCTCATTTAGTGGATAAAGGTGTTCAATTTCCCAGTTTGAACTTTTGCTATGTAATCTATGTTCCATTGTGAATAAAATATTAGCTCATGTGATTTGAAAGGCTTTTATTCAATTTTAAAGAACTTTTCTGGAATTCGGGTTGTAATTGATTCTTGCTATGTTGCATTCATTTCAAGGATTTATTTAGATTTTTGTTGTTATGATAACTCTCAGGTACAATAGTATAGAGCAATGTATATAAACGCTTCACCTTTTTTCCATAGTATTGTGTACCCATCATGTGTGTTTGTGTGTGTTGGGGGTGATGGAGGTAATATCTTGATGGGTACAAAATGTCTCCAGAAGGATCGGGCCTTTGATTTGACTTTGTGGGGACATTTGTCTGGGCCCCAAAGGGAAAACTGCAATTTTTTAAAACAAGCAAGCAAACAAATAATACCAAAAAGAGCCTAAATGTGTCCTTTTGGTTAGTGAGGATAAGGTTTGGGTTTGATCTGAGATTTTTATCTCCATTAATAATTGTCATTGGAAATATAGTAAGACAATTGTGTGTGTGTGTGTGTGTGTGTGTGTGTGTGTGTGTGTGTGGTAGCTGGGCTTGCCAGTGGGCAGTATCAAGGCGACGGTGCTGATAGAGTGTGTACTGGCTACGTTCGAGATGGAGGAGATCCTGTACGAGCTCAGAGAGCACTCTGCCGGTCTGAACTGTGGCATCTGGGATTACTCTGCATCCTTCGTGAACAAATTTGGTGTGTACATGTAAATGTAAACATGAGTTTGAGATCAAGTGCCCCTGAGAGAAATGAACACCTCTGTTCTTTGCAGGTCATCGTGCCGAGTTCCTGCTCCCTGACCGAAGTAAGTATGTGAACATGGAGAAACGTTTCCTGCGCAGCTACATGGAGCTGCTGGTACAGACGTGCCATCGCAGGGGCGCACTGGCCACCGGGGGCATGGCCGCGCTACTGCTACCCACACACGGAGACAGCGCACTGCACAGGACTGTCCTGAACACCGTCACCAGGCAAGACAAAGCAGATCAGATGCTGAATTAGATTCAATACAGTCATTTGAAAGAGATTCAGAATTTAAGCCAAGCAAGGGTTAAGAGTCTAAGCCATGGCTCCTTGGCATTCCTGGGATGTGAGCTCATAACCTTCCGGACACTAGGACAAAACTTTAACATCTACATTATAATTTTAATCTGAAACCTGATATTCCCATTGGGAGTGAGCTCACCATTGTGAGTTAAAACTCATTATTTGGCTATTGCGTGCATTCTGTAAATTACTGTCTAATCATTTCTCTTATAAAATAATTTTTCTTATAAAATCCATCCTAATGTTTGGTAGTGTGTGTGTTCACTGACAAACAAATAGCTTTTGTGCAAATCTCAGTAGGCTGGATGGATCGATTTCTACAAGGCTAGGTAGCTAGCATGCTTGCATGAACCTTTTCCTATGAAACCTCTCAATGTTTCATATGTTTTTAATAGAAATGGCTAACAGTTTGTATTTGTGCATTTGTTCTGAGAAGTAAATATATGACTGATTGTAATTTGTGTGGTGAAGATAACCAGTCTCTTCCGGGAAAAACGTTCACGTGTTGCCACGCCTTCTTACTTTATAGAACAATGTTTTAAAAACTAATTTCGGGGGGGGAAATTAAATGTGCAGACACCAACATAGGGAGAACTAACTTCAAATTAGACACTGTAGACAGTTAAGAAGACAAAAGTGGCATGAAAAAGTGACATTGAAACACACGGGGATGGACGGAGCTAAAAACTGTACTGCAGTCAGCCAGCAGGGGCGCTAGACCTGTGGGGGCTTCACTTGTTGATCCGCTGATGAGATGATATACAGTCGATGGTGTGCTCCGTTAGAAGGACTGTAATCAGTTCCACTGTAATCGCTGATTTGAAGCAACAGATGATATTAGCTTCAAATATTATGAATATTCGCTAGCTACATGCAGTTGTGGAGCTCTAAATGGCTATTTTAGTATTTAGTTTTGTCAACACTACAATGTGACATATCTCATAATGGTTCTCGTCAAGACAGAACCTTATAATACCAAGGTCACATTATTGCAGCTGTTACTTTATTCACATCATATGTGCCACTTTATCTGGTTATTTCAGACTAAAGCTCTTGGAAATCAAAGCAGGAGTCGACGGCTTCATGGTGTACGATATGAACCTGATTGGGCCCATGCAAAAAGTAATTTCCATATCACAGATCTGATGCTCTTGGACATAAGAGTGAAACTTCGACTCAATAACATCTTTCTCCATTTCTCCTTGTCTTCGTTCTCTAATTTTCCCTTACAGTTGTTCCAGCTGCATTGTACAGGACAGAACCAGCTCCAGCAGCTACTCAGTGACGTCAACGTGACCCCTGAAGATCTGCTCACTGTTCCAGCAGTCAGTCTTTTTCCCCCGAACCCCTTCGACATTTTCAATTAGTCATACGATCAGATATAGGACACAGAAATAGCTTAAAGTTAATATTACTAAAATATATATATATATAAATAATATATTATCCTTTGTTGAATAATAAATTGTTGTGGAGGTTTCACAAAGGCATCGCAAAAAGGCGCAGAAATGCGTACACTTCAATCCAGATTGCAGAAATGATGAACACTTCCAAACTCACAAGCTCCACCCCTTTTTCCTGCCAAACTTTGCTAAGGTAATTTGCATGGTTTTAATTTACATACTGGTGCCTGATTGGCTCTTATATTTTATGATGTAATAACTAACTCCGATTTTCAAATCAACTTTACCACTTTCTCAGTTTGTGTATGTAATTTTTTCAGGTCATCATCATTTTATAACATCAATTTTATGAGGTTTAGGCTTAAAGACAATTTTAAAGTGACTTTGCACTACTGAACCTGGTACCTATAGTTTTGTATTATTCTACCAAATTTTACTGCTCGGTCACTGTATCTCTGCTATAGGTTGCATTAAACTTCTGTTATGATGTAATACGTGTTATTACAACGTAATATCTCTTTGCAGGGTGGAGTAACATTGCATGGATTGAAGCATAACATTGCAGTTGGTGTGCTGTTCATCGATGCGTGGCTCTCAGGTGAAACACAAATTGCACACTCCACAAATGTTGCCAACGATAAACGGCAACTAAAACACTTGATAGAGTTAGCATCGTTTTCTAACTGAGAAAAAACAAGTGCCATCTGGTATTTTTTTTTTTTATAAATCCGTTACTTTTACTTTACGTTTTAGATGTTGTTGATTTATACACCTTCTTTTCATTTGGTAACTTGGTTGGAATGAAAATCTGCAGCCGTCCTTTGTCGATTCAACTATCCACTTCTGCTCTAATCCTTATTTTCATTGAACTAAACATTTCATCTTGCTCTTTTTATCACAACAAAGACGCTTTTTACCCCCAAATATCTTGTGTATTGATAGCTTTGGAGTGGAGTTTTCTTTCATTCCTTTTCTTCTATCATTTCTGATGTCAGTAAATTTACAAAATCATGCCAAAAATGTAAGATTTTGTTTTCTGGCAAAACCAAGCTTTATTACTGCAAGTGTAGTAATAAAATAATAAAATAATTCCTACTCATAAACTTAGAATTTGAGATTAATTTTGATGTTTAAAATCTACATTTTCATCAGATCTTTTTCAATGAGGCACAAAACAGAAATACTTAATCGTTATTTTATTATTAACCATTAATATTTATTCATTTTCAAATATTGAATTATTCATTTAGCTGTTAATTTGAAGTTAAGTGTTTCTAAAACGGAACATTTTTCATCAAAACAAAAAGGGAATATTGCTGGGTTTTTTTTACCTCCACTTTAATGCACAATGATGAGCTTCGACTCTGTTGGTTTATGACTGAAAAACAAGTTTGTTTTAAAGGACATTCTTAGGCGAAATGTCAAAAAGTTTAATCAAACCCTTTTACAGAATCACACTCCAACTTTCACTGTTTCCACTGCGTTTATTGTTTTGTGTGTCAGGTAGAGGACATTTCTTCTTTAAGGGGCAGGTGGAAGATTCAGCTACTGCAGAAATCTCTCGATCTCAGGTGAGATTAACAACAATTTACACTTCTGTTGTTAATTGAACATGAGATTTTATTACACCCTCTGCTTCTCTGTTCTGATCTCTCCTTGGTTCAGGTGTGGCAGTGGATCAGACACCAGGTGAAACTGGAGGATGATGAGAAGACTGTGCTGACTCGTGGGTTTGTCAGGAGCTTAACACAAGGCATGATGGGTGATCTGAGGGCAGCGACACGCTGTCAGACGCAAAGGTATATCAAATATTCATTCCTGACTTGTACTATGGAGAAAAGAGTTGTGTGGTTTTTTTTGTTTTTCAAATGACGTCAAGGCAAAAACCTGGAAAACCTTAAGACAGCTTTTTTGTAAGTCTTAAAGACTTAAAGACAACGATAAGCGGAAATTCAAACACATTTTCTTCCACAATGAAAAGGGAAAACATATTTCTTCAAGCACTGACTCAAAATTCTGTCTTCCGTGAAGGAGTCAACTCTTTGAACGAGCTCTTGATCTAAAATGTATGCTGCATATGTTTTTGTAGGCTTAGTCAGTGGAATCCATCCATTCGTCCATTATCTATGCTGTTTATTCGTTAAGGGGCATGGGTGAAGCTGGAGCCAATCCCAGCTGACTTCAGGTTACACCCTGGGCAGGTCAGCAATCTGTCACAGGGCTGACACAGAGACGAACAACCATTCACACTTACACCTAAGGGCAATTTGGAGTAGCCAGTTGACCTAATTTGCATGTCTTTGGATTGTGGGAGGAAACTGGAGAAACGGGGAGAACATGCAAACTCCACACAGAAAAGCCTCAGATGACCAGAAGGTTCGAACCCAGAACCTTCTTGCTGTGAAGTGACAGTGTTAACCACTGCACCTCCTTACTGCCCAGTCAGTGGAATTATTCTCAAAATCCATGTAATCAAAATGTTTCCATGGAAACATCCTTTCAAAATTTCCAAAGCTTGGGACCTGAAAGAGTCAACTCATCCATACAAAAGGACCAAAGAGATGGTTAACTTTCTATTTCATGTTGTCTTCTGCGATATTTAGATATCTCTGTTGTTTACATTTTATCTCCCTTCCCGAGCAGAGATGTAGAGAGATTGATCACAGCCGGGTCCATGTTTCTGGAGCTGGTACAAAAGTGTGATTTCCCAGAATTCCTCACGACCTACCTGTACCTGGACCACACGTTCCTGAGCGCTCAGAGTCACCATGAAGAGAGAGGGACTGATAGAGCTCACCAAGCCAGGCTTTAATAATCACAGTCCTACCTCTGTAATACAACCGGATATAAACTTTAAGTGCTGATGGATTAAATAAAGAAAGAACATGGCACGAGTGCCCAGCATGAGGGGTGTTTATCTCTCCTTCTGATAAGATGTGCTGTATGAAGTACACATTTAAAGTAATCAATGATGCACCAATATGAATTAAGCCATATTTACACTGGTATAACCAGGCTTCAAAACCTTAAAATATACTAATTTTAGGTTTCGTTTTTGGCATGCACAGATTATCAACTGTTCAACAAAAATCTGTGTGATTTTGTATAACTAACCACCAACTGTCAAAACAATACACACAATATTGTGAAGAAGTAAGAAGTGAGCCTGGGGCTGATTTATTTCTAGCCGACGGTAGATTCACGTAGTGGTCTCGAATAGCCTACATGAAGTCCCCATTAGTCTCCACCTTGGGCTGAGATACACTATATGGCCAAATGTATGTGGACACCCGACCATCACACCCATATGTGGGTCTCAAGCTTGTTGAAAGAACACAAATTGCTTTTTGTATGCTCCAGCATTACAATTCCTCTTCACTGGAACTAAGAGGCCCAGCATGACGTTGCCCCTGTGCACCAAGCCATCTTCATGAATACATGGTGTGTTAAGGTTGGAGTGGAAGAACTCGGTGTCCTGGACGGAGCCCTGACCTCAACCCCACTGAACACCTTTGGGATGAACTGGAACACCGACTGACTGATCAGTGCCCGATCTCAATAGCGCTCTTGTGGCGAAAATCCCCACAGCCACGCCCCGAAATGTAGTGGAAAGCCTTCACAGAAGAGTGGACCTTATTGTAAGAGCAAATCTGGAATGGGGCGTTCAACATGCACATATGAGCATGTGATGGGCAGGCGTCCACAAACTTTTGGCCACAGTGTATTTCAGCCTGTTAAACTTTGTCCAATCAAAGTGTAGTCTACGCCAAAGGACAGATGACAGAACTGTACGGTTTGTATGAAAAGGTTACAATGTTTATGTTTACAGTGTTTGGTGTTCAGAGGAAAAATTATATAAAGCCGGTACAGGATTACAAACTTAAACCACTTCTCAACCAGAATTATTTTACTGTTGAGCTATTTATAGATTTTAGACGATAGACTTCATATCTAATCTCAGAAGCCGTCATCATGGATTAACACTCACACAGTCCACTGGAAATATTGTCTTAGCTACGGCTATCACATCCGAGAGCTCCAAAATCATAAAATATGAAAGACATGGTGATAAAGACAGTAATAAATATATATATATATATAGTCATATGTAGAAAAGGAGATATAAATTATACAGAAATGATAAGAAAAGCCCTTTGTTATGTAAATCTGTTCTTTATTTTGTTCAAAGGGTGTGCAAACGTCTGCACTTTTTTACTGTATATTATTTGTCCTTATATCCTTTGAAATACAATTCACTGCTTGTAAAGTTATCAATTCAAATGAATATCTCGAGTTCAGACAGTGTATGATTGGCGGGCTCTTGTTCTTGAAAATATGGCAGCAGATTTCCAAACCAATTCTTATAAAAAAAAATAAAGGAGGAGGAAGAGAGGGGGCACATAATTACGAGCACAGAAAAAATGCTCAAAGAGGCATGACGTCTTAAAAAAAAATAAAAAATGGGAAGACAAGACGACGGAAAGACAAAAAGAGAAGACAGACAGACAGACGTCACAGTCTCTCTGTAGCAGCTGTGCAGGAAGGAAGTCTTCACTGGATCTGCAAGACTAAACCCCGCCCCCACACACCCCTTTACCTGCACCCTGTTGTAAGCTCCGCCCCTCACATTTGGCACGCAGTCACTTGACTTGAGAACTGCTCCTCTTTTTTTTTTTGTTCTCTTTAACAATATTTTATATAAATTACTCTTAAAAACATAAGAAGCAGTCGCACGCATCAGACCGACGTGGTGTCGGGTCCGTCAAACCCGTCTTCATCTACGTTCTGCTCTTGGGTATTTTTTTTCTTTAGAGTAGTCATTAGCCATATCAATAATAAAAGTAAAAAAGAAAGAAAAAAAATCTAACGTAAAAACAGACGTTCTGCGGTGCAGGACAGCGTCCTCGTCCGGTTTCTACAGTAGAGTCACATCTCAGGCATATTGAAATCCAACCAACCAAAACCAAACACGCACTTTTTTCCTCCCCAAACGTCTCAGATCTCGTTCGTCACGTCCTCGTGGTTGCCGGATGACAGATCTCCGTTGGTGGTGACGGCAGCGTTGTCCTGGTAACCGGGCGGCATGAAGTCCAGGCAATAAGGGTAGAGGCTGTGGCAGGAGGCGCGGTACGACTCCAGAACTTTCTGGTGTTCTGAACCCAAGCTGCCATCCTTTAAAGCCTGTAACACCTCAGTGCACGTCTGACACACACACACACACACACACACACACACAAACACACACGCAGAGACTAAGGTGAGCAGAGAATGAAACAGCTCAATGCACACACATCACGTGACTTAGAGATGAATCTGTTTAGTGCTCCAAATATGTATTCAGATGTACAGGTACTCAGACACTTCCTCAACCTCAGCTACATCACTCCACTTCATAACTGGTCTTATTATTGGTACCTTTATGGTTCTGCTGGTGAGAGATTTGTCCAGTGATGTAGCCATCTCAGCGGCTCTGCGGTCAGAGGTGGGATCCAGATACACCATCATCTTAGCACCTATAGGAAACATGAAAATGAAAACACACACACACACACACACACACACACACCAGCTGAGGCGAGAACAAGTCCCTCTTCTGCACAGCTGTGTCTGGGATACATGAGGATTACTACTGGAATATACAGAGGTGCTAATGTTGCTAGTGTTCAGTGGGGTTGAGGTCAGGGCTCTGTGCAGGACACTCAAGTTCTTCCACTTCATGTGTTCATGGAGCCGCTTTGTGCACAGGAGCAACGTCATGCTGGAACAGGTTTGGGTCTCTTAGTTCCAGTGAAGGGAAACTAATGCTACAGCGTAAAGAGACGTGCTATACAATTGTGTACTTGGAACGTTGTGAGCAGTTGGAGTACAAACCACGCACACCCGCTGTCACAAAGACGGAAGCATACGATTGTATTAAACGTAATAAATTTTTTTTAAAAAGAATCACTGTTTATCGCAAAATACTCACCCTTGTGTTTTCTAGTGGCTCACAAGAACAAAGGTTCGTGATTTTACAGGTCAACGGTCACCTAGCTAAAGGTCCATCAGGTCCCATGTGCATTCTCACCTTCAGGAAGTTCACTTTTCCATCGTGTGAATTTCATACGTTTGTTCTGACTACTGCTTTAGCTGAAAATGGAGCATTGTAAACTGTACTACATGTGTGTGTGTGTACCTGCTAATCTGTGAGGTATGGAGCTGGAGTGCTTGCTCAGGAAGTTTTTGTTGTAGGTTTTAGGATCACTCTCTCCAAACAGACGTGTGATCTCCTGCTTGAGAACAGTGTGCACAGGCTGAGGCAGACTCTTACTGTCAGCCACTGTCCCCACACACACACACACACACACACACACACACACACACACACACACACACACACACACCAAAATAATGAGCCAGAGAGACAGGGTGCACAAACATGAGGGCGGGGAGAA
>JAQQZR010000002.1:3299644-3310857 GCA_030068235.1 Notoglanidium macrostoma | reverse complement strand
GACTCGTTGCCATACGAATGGAATCATATCGCAGCAGACTCGGTGGGATCGTCAAATATCGACTCGTTGCCATACGAATGGAATCATATCGCAGCAGACTCGGTGGGATCGTCAAATATCGACTCGTTGCCATACGAATGGAATCATATCGGAGCTGACTCGGTGGGATTGTCAAATATTGACTCGTTGCCATACGAATCGAATCCTATCATAGCTGACTCGGTGGCATCGTCAAATATTGACTCGTTGCCATACGAATGGAATCGTATCGCAGCAGACTCGGTGGGATCGTCAAATATCGACTCGTTTCCATACGAATGGAATCGTATCGCAGCAGACTCGGTGGGATCGTCAAATATCGACTCGTTTCCATACGAATTGAATTATATCGTAGCTGACTCGGTGGGATCGTCAAATATTGACTCGATGCTTTATGAATTGAAATTGGATCGTTTTGATGATGCGGTGGTATCGTCAAATATCGAATAGTCATGAACGGAAATTGATTCAGATTTGAAACAGAACAAATGAAACAGATTCAGACGTATCGCAAAGTATTAAATCGTCAAACTGAAATTGTTTACACCTCTGCTCATCGCGTAATCTCTGTAGGACAATTTCATTTCAGTTTGAGCGTCGCTTTATGGGAGAAAAGCCTCTGATCATTTTTTCGAATACTTATTACTAAATTTCGACCAGTTGGGTAAATTTACCCTGAAGTCGTCATGCGCGTCCTGGATGACGTCAGGAATCGGCGGTGACGTCACGCGCGGTGTTTGTCAGCGGCGCTGCAGCGGTTCAGAGGAGCTTCTCTTCACTTCACTCGGGTCCTGCACGAGAGAGAGACAAAAACCGGAGATTAAAACAAAACACACGAACACAGCACCACACTGTGCTGAAACAGCGCTGGAGTTCTGCTGCTTTTGTTTCCTCGTACGTCTTAAATGTTGGGACGAGTGTAAACTTTTTAACTACGACGGTCTGATGACAGTCTGTGAGCGGCTAGCTAGGCTGTTAGCTCCAGGCTAAATGTTTATTTACGTAGCTACGTCGCTGTTAGCGGGGTTTTGTTGATAGCTTGGCAGTTAGCTTGACATGTCTGTAGGAGCTAGCAAAGCATTTTAAACTGAAAGAAGAGATCAAAAAAGGAGCTGTGGGATTAAACCCAAAAAGAGGTGAGAACTTGTGTGTGTGTGAGTCAGTGTGTGTATGTGTATGTGTGTGTGTGAGACAAAACAGATCATTTATTGCAAAGGAGCTACAAGTATTTTTTTTCCCCTAAAGCTGTTGAACTGACAGCAGTGAGTTAAGTTGTAGCTTAGCTGCTTAGCGTTAGCCGCTGGCCTGCTAATGCTGTTTTTATGCTAGTTCGGTTTTCATTCCGTTTGTGCAACTTCCTGCTCATTAGTTCATAATAATGTTAAAATATATACGTATGTAAGCATGCATTTATTATGATTAGTAATATTGCAAGCTAGCTAGCACATTTGTACCGTTTCACGGCGCTTTATGGGGAAGCTAGCTAGATGGCTAGCAACTTCATACTTCATAAAGCTGTCACGATTTAGCAAACTTTTATCCTCTGCACGAGCTCTTAATTGTGCACGTTCTCACGATCTTTCTTACATTTCAAATAAATTAAAAAAAAAGGCGAATAAAATAAAGCAGATAATATAAAGTTAATGTTCAAACAAGCAAAGAGATCATTTAAAAGCACAAAAACAAAGCGGTCCTTTATCCTGAACTTGAGCTCGGTTCTGTTAATAAACATTGTGTAAGTAATTATAATACTGTGAATAATAAACTTTTTAAAACAGGTACACGACACTTTTCATACACACATGGCATGATGGAAGTTGTAAAATGAACATTTAATGAGAAAAAAATAATGTAGGGTGATTTTAGAGATTTACATGGTTTAAAAAAAAGTAATGATGTAGAATGTGCAAAGAGAAAAGTATACGAATTAAACTGTAACACCAAAAACAAAGGAATGACTTTTAAATTATTTCCCAAATTAAACTCTCATTTATTTATTAAGCTGGATTTGAATAAATTTACTAGTAAATAATTCGTATGCAAATTGGAAAAACCGTCCGTGTCCTACTTGTGCTCCTGAGTGTGTACATTTATACAGAAGGAGACTAAACTGAACCTCGACTCCATCAACCTCTAACAATGTGACTTGTACGGATTACTGCGCTTTTATATCTGCAACACACCGTGGAGTATAAATTACTTATTTTTATTATGTTCACGGCGTTTAGCAGAAACCGAGCCCAGACAAACCTGTAAAATAAATCAAGTCGTTGAAACGAAATGCCACTGTATAAATGGTTTGTCTGCGCAGAGGCGTGATCCGTAAACAAACACCAGCTGACGGAAGATTTGTCAGTGTTGCATGTTATTAAATATTTTAACTGGTGTAGACTTCTGTCCGTCCACTTCTGCCTTTTTCCTTATTTACCCTGATTGTTCGTTTCGTCCTCCCATGTGTTTGTACACTTTGTCCTTTTATGGAGTTTTGTGGGTGTCATACATGCAAATGAGCCGTGTCTGGAAAATCGGCGTTTCTGAAACTTTCGTCCGGGATGAAATTTTAGTTCAGTTTGGATCATGCGAAACGTTTCCACACAACTGTACTAAGACTGATAATTGAGGCTCAATGATTAGATTATTATTTTTTTATATATATATTTAGTTTGAAGCCGTCTATGTTCTGTCCGTGAACTCTCTTGATGTTAGAGTTGAGCTGACTTTGATGCTTTGACCCCTAAATATAATAAAAAAAAAAAAAAAAAGAAAGGCATGGGCCCTCTGGCTACGCTTCACAAATGCTTTTCTGGTTTTAAACTTCCTACATAAATAGCAGTCCTGCTAAAATACGTATTACTGTTGCAGCTGACTTTAGAGCTGCGCTTGGATGTCTTGGCTCATTGATTCACGTGTACCTCGTTCCCCAAAATCCCTGTCAGCGAACTCGAAAATGTTTCTCAGACCGCTTTCAGGAAATTGTGGAATCGTGCCAGCATTCGATCCAGGACAAACAAAGGCTGCGTAAACAAGCTGGGCAGGAAATGTAGTCGAAATATGTTTCCCCCCTCCCCACCTCCCTCCTCATATTTCTCCACCCTCACTTTTTTACATCCTTTTCACTTCCTCATCAGACTATCAGGCGCACATCTCCGAGACAGATATGTATACAAACACACGCACATCAGTCACCTGATCTTAATTTTTTAATTTATTTATTTTTGTTCCTGTCTGCGTGGTTTAATTGTGCTTATTTTTATTCGGACATAATTACTCCACATTGCGAATTAAGTGTTGTGTGAAGAGATTGGGAGGTTTTTTTTTTTTCGTTTTGCTGCGATTAACAGCGTTTAAGATTCAGGATGAAAAGAGAACGAGTGCAGCCCATGTGACTGGACTGAGAGGAAACAGATCTCTTCCTCTTTTTTTTTTTTTCCTGTGTATCGTGCTGCTCAGGCAGCTCTGTGAACACACACACATTTTTTTTACAGAGGGAATGCTATTTTCATGAACGGATCCTCATTAGACGGAAACTCTGTATATGTTCGAGATCTGATCGAGGAATGCATCGACTTTCTAGAACTTCATAGAAATTTATAGAAATAAGCAAAAAAATCATTTCAATGAAAGTAGCATGGCGTTGATGCATGACAGCTGCAGGGTTCCTTCGTTGGTGTACCGTCTTTGTGGGGTTCTGCTCGAGTCTGTGCGGGTTTCTTCCAGGTTCTCCGGTTTCCTCCCGAAGGAAGCAGTAGGTGGATTAGTGGCTCGTCGCACTTTCACACCTTTTAATCCGAAGTCTGAATCAGAGTGAAATTTATACTTTTGGTCTGTTCTTGCCGTTTTTGTTTTGTTTTTCTCACCGCACAGAGCAATTAAATGTAACAAAAAGGGGGAAAAACATTGGCCGAGGAGCGTGTAGGGCTGAAAAGTGGCGCGATAAAGTCGTTGGTTGGAAATACGACGGTGGGAAAAAATTAGCAAACTGTTGCCTGTACGCAACGTTTCACCTGATTCACAATTCAATTTTCTCACGATATTTTGAAAAAAATAAATTTTCATCTCCAAAAAAGGAAACAATCATTTTCCTATTCTTTATCAACTTAAATATTCCTTTTGTTAACCTAAATAACCAAAAATAATTATTTACAATCATGTGTAAAGGTTGGAATAAAATATTGTAGCCTATTAGCTGAAGTATTCGTTTTTATTAAAAATGAAAAAAGTTAATTTTCTTAATAAGCATTAGTCGTAATTAATTCTTTCATAATTAGTTCTTTGGCTTTTGGCAGTCTGTAATACGACGACTTGGATTTCTACTTGAATTTATTTTTTATCAGTCGCACAAAAGCTCTTTTCCATTTTTAGATCTGTTGTGTGTGTGTGCTTGTGTTTTCATGGCATTCGAGCTGTTACTTCATCTACAGTGACGTCTCGTGTGTCCCTGCTATGCCTGGTTGCCAAGGGTCAGTAGAAATCACCCAAGCATGGAGAACAAGAGGCGTGTTCAGTATATTACTAGATAAATATAGAAGCTACTGGTTTAAGATCTTTTTGTGTCGGATCAGTTGCGTTTCTCCAGCACTACAGCTCTGTCCTTTGGCTCAGTTGCCAAACCAAAACCAAAACACACGGCATGCTTGTTTCACTTCCTGTTTTCAGGATCTAATTGCTTTCCTGAGAACCCGCAATCTCACCTGCACCAAAGGTGAAAACGCACCAGGGTTCAATACATTTTGCCCGTACTTGTGAATGAGCGTGCGTGCGAGCGAAACATCGCCTCCGGGATCCGGGATCGCCTCCGCCTCCGGGATCGCCTCCGGATTCTCCAACACCCTGAAGACGAGTGAAAGACTTTAACAAGAAGAAATCCCTGAAATCTCTTTTTTTTTGTCATCATTCTTCCAGGATTAAGGCATGCATGTGTGTACTTTCAGATCTGATTTGAAAAGTAAAATTTAATTTCCTGAGACCCTAACCCTAGCCTAACCCTTCCCTAACCCTGTCAGATTTCATCACGCGACACGTTTCAAACCCCCCCCGGTCCCGGAGAAAGAGAGACGTGACCTGGCATCTGTCCTGGTCTGTGCTAAATATGTGCCAGGACGTTGCCCTTATGGAAAAAAAAAATACAACCTGCGGGGGGAATTTCCATGATTGTATCTTGCTAACTAGTCTGGGTTGCTATAGCAGCCGTTGTTGATGAGCAGTCCTAAGAAACAGACGGATTTGGAGCCACTTGCTGCAGCAGTGAGAACTGGTGTTCGTTGTGTTCGCGCTCAACCCGACGCGGTTTAGAAGTTCCGCGGCCAACTTGAAGGGCGATGAGCTTTCTGTTTACAACATGAGTCACAACCGTGCTTTCTGCCCCACCTTGCCCTGTCTTTCTCTTTCTCCCCATTACACACACACACACACACACACACACACACACACACCACACAACTCTCAAGAGTTCCCATTTTATGCCAGCACTCAGTGAGTCATAGCGTAGAGTTCATGTTTGTGAAAGAAAAAAAACCCACACAAAATAAATGAGAACAGTTAATGAGTTTAAAAGCGGGTATGAGAGCGGTTTTCCCAAACAGGAATGAACTCGCTGAAGCTGATGATCCTGCATTTTAACAAATTGTCATCGTCCTGTTAGGTTTCCTGGACAAGCGGAGTGGACCTACAGGACTGCGTGGCACAGAGGAATGAGTCATGACCTCTGTGGTGGTAATAGACGGTGGAGGGAACGTTCTGGAGTACGTCACCGGGGACGAGGAGGCGCAGCAGGTACGCAACATGCCCGCACCGCACAAAGACCCTAGATAAGCTCATACATCCTCTTCAGAACGTTTAATACGCCACATTCGACAAAAGACTCATTTATGCTCCCTTTACACATCCTTTATAGTGGAGTGCATGTGAAGCAGTACGTGCACCACAGGGCGGCTCAGGATCGAGAGTTTCTAGCAGCGTTTTAACGTCATGTAGATGTTTCAAATGTCTTACTAAATCGCATGACCTCTCAAACAGTTCCACCTTTTTTAGATTTTCATCGTCGTGTCTCGCTTGAACTTTGGGCCACACTGCCCCCAGTGGTACCGCTCCGTATCCGTGAGTGTTCAGAAAGCGTGCACGAGGACGGAGGACGCGAACGCAGAGCACGGAGAGAGGGCTCCGTCCGTATCCGTATACATATTAACGTTTAACTCCACTCTGTGACTCAGAAAGAGACAGAAAGTTGTTGGGGTTTTGTGTTTACATGTGTATGTGTGTGTTTATCAATTTATCTACACATCTGCTCGGTGAGAAACTCTGTCACCCGGACAGCAACAACACGACCGCACGAAGAGCGAGGTTCCAGCAGGTTGGATTTCCTACGAACCCAGATGTTGATGATTCATGATCACGCCCTGTTAAACAAAATGGCGGTCAAACTGGACTAGAGGAAAGATGCTGGGTCTTATTTCAGTTTGGAAGGGAATCATGGTTTCATCTGCTATTTGGAAATGCAATAAAAAATTTATATACGAAGTGGGTCGTGGTTCTATCTGCCATCGCTCTCAAAGCTCGCCAGCTGACATCAGGACGCGAGCAGAGACGTCGCCACGATTAATTACGGCACCTTTTTAAATAAGGGATAAAACTCTGAGGCGCGCCGCTATAGGAAAATAATCAGCGACAAGGTAGTGTGATGTGGCCTTAGTTAAATATTTTACAATGTCAGCACATTTCAAAAGTGTCGTTTCCCTCCGTTACCACAGCGATTTCCTGACGCTAACAGTTTTAATAAATAACACATCATTTTTTGTTTTTTGTTTTGTTTCCTTAATCTGTTTAGTTACAATTGATGCTGTGGAATGTCTGCAAAACAAGTTAGTTTTTCTTATGATGTATTAGTTTTAGCAATCATATGAGTGTGCATTCCTTCACCAGTGCTTTTTTTTTTTCTTGAATAATACAAAAAATTCAGCTTCTCAAGATAATAAACGTGCAGAGTCGGTAGTCCTGTGGTGGAAAACTTTAAGTTACAGCTTCAGTTCTGGCTGATACAAAGCTCTGACACTGGAGACTCTTTCCATAAAATGCTAAATGAAAAAAAGATATAAATATATCAATGTTTGTGTTTGTTTAGGATTAGATTATGTGCAGCGTTCGTCATACAAGTCCCCGTGAATTAGCTGTTACTATAGAAACGAGCTCATTGATGGAATTGATGCCATGTCGGAATTTAGTACGTCCACATATTGTTGCTGCTGAAATTGGTCCGAGAACTGTGACCTTAGTTCTGCTGTTTCCGTGTCGTTAGGAGGTGTGCTGCGACGACACAGTGATCCACGAGGATGAAGCCGAGTGTCCCGCGGTGATCGTGGAGCAGGTGAACAGCGCCGACATGGAGCAGTGCTACGCCGCTCAGGTGCTCGTCTGCGATGACGAGAACACCTATCTGATGCAGGACGTGGTGGAGGAGCAGGTGGTGGAGACTGAGGTGCAGGACGCAGGCATAGGTAAGCGTTCTCGTATACGCATCACGAGACTCGGTAACGTGTGTCACGATCGTCGGCGTGCGGTGTAGACATGACCGTTGGGATAGTCCTGGGATTA
This sequence comes from Notoglanidium macrostoma, assembly GCA_030068235.1. Taxonomy (NCBI): domain Eukaryota; kingdom Metazoa; phylum Chordata; class Actinopteri; order Siluriformes; family Auchenoglanididae; genus Notoglanidium; species Notoglanidium macrostoma. The sequence goes on along the minus strand of JAQQZR010000002.1, from coordinate 3,303,231 downwards.
GCACAGGGAAATTTGAGCATGCTTTGTAGATGGATTTTTGGCTGGGAGACAGAGTAGGTCTGTTGCCATAAGAACAAGGAGCAACAAGTCCAGCGAGCGTGTCATCCAAGTGTGATGAACGAACAGACTGCAAGAAGACAAGATTGAGGCTGTAGCGGAGTTGCTGAATATTCCGCATTTGTCTAAGATTTAGCTTGTTGATGCCAGCTAACACGCAGCAACACGTGGTGGGGCAACACAGGCGGAGGAGAGTCCACCCTCTTCCGCTCACAGACGCTCATGATTGATTAGTGTCGCTGTGATCGACAGAGAGGGAGGAAGCCACTCCCACTGGCCAGTTGGATTCTTAGTCTCGGGATGGCTGTATATTGGTGTCGCCGGGAACTCGATAGGCTCCAATGCTTCTCGGGGGTGTGTCGATAGAATCATACCGTTAGTTATTTAAATTTAAATACAAACATCTGAATGTTTTTATTTTGAAATTGTATTGTACCATCTGAATGTTGAACTCCAACCTAAATTTTTTTTTAACTTTTTGTGGATACTTCATTTTGAATTTCGAACGTTCAATATATCTCCAGATTTCAGATCGCTGTTCTGCAAAACGTGAAATGAAAATTCAGTTTCATGTAGCATGATGCCGATTAAAAATAACATTCACAGAATTTTGCATTTAAATTGAAATTTCTAAACCTTAACCTTCACGTTTCCACACCATACGATTTGGATTCATAAGGAACAAATAGATATTTGACAGTACTGAACTCTGCTGCTATATGACCGACGTGTGACGAATGATAATGACATAGCGAAGGGCTATTTTAAGTCGTAGCACTATTATATTATTATTTACACGCCACTTTAAATAAAGGAACATGAACGCGTCTGGGGACGGCGAGTTCAAATGTCTGTGCTCTTTGGGTGGGAGGGTCTCTCTCGCTCTCTCTCCCTCTCTCCCTCTCTCGCTCTCTCCCGCTTTTGCTCTCTCCCGCTTTTGCTCTCTTTCCCACTGTCCCCCTCTCTCTCCCGCTCTCCCTTTCTCTCCCTCTCTATCTCTCCCCCTCTCCCCAATCACGGTGACGTTAACCAAGCATGAGTGCCTGTGAGTTCATGTGGTCTGTTTTACCTCTCTATCTATCTATCTATTTTTTTTTACTGGCGGTAATATACTGATGGCTAAATAGAGACCTCTGCTGGTGCTTTTTCAGACATTCAGAAAACTAAAACTTGTGTTACTTCCTTTGTAAAGTGAGATGGGAAAGTGAAAGCCGCGCACTGAGAAAAGTTGGCTTTTAAACATTATTATTACTATATTTATTAGAGATTGGAGTCTACGGTTGAAGTGTTTTTCAAGTCGGAGATTAGAACGTATACCGGAAGTATCGCGTCTCCCCTGTGAGCGTGTTTCCTCCGTCCGGCGGAGGGATACGCGGTGATGCGCGGCGTGAAGCGGTGCCGTAGTGCGGAAAGTAGTTCCTGCTCACGCTCCGCCGCTCTGCGCGCACTAGACAGCGGGGGAATATGGCGGCTCAAATTCACGAGGAACCCGAAAACCAGTTGGACTTACTTCTGAAAGCAGGTAAATTATATCGTTTTAAAAGCGCTCACCGCGGCGTTATACGGCGTCTTTAATGCACGAGTTTGTGAGCTTATTTCCGTGCATGTATGTGTGCGCGCGCGGATGCGTCCCTTTCGGAAGCGCAGGATGCAACGGTGCTTTTTTTTAAATCAGGAAGTGCATCTGTATAAAGAAAAGAAAAGAAAAGCTGTGCTCATTTTTCAAACTGGGCTATAGATACGCGTGTGTGTGCATGTGTATATGCTGTGTATACAGCAGTCCTGTGTGTGTGAGTGTGTGTGTGTGTGTGAGTGTGTGTGTATTGTGTGGTGTGATGTTTTCGAGGAGTGTGTGTAGTATTCTCCTCCTGTAACGGGACAGATGTGAGTTGTGGGAAAGCAGGAAGTTCAGATGGATGTGTTTTGTTTTGTTTTTTACCTCCATTCTCGAGTTTTCTCTTTTAATATTAATCTAATTATTATCGTTTTCTGGTTTTGTGGAAAATTCATTTGAATCTTTTGATCGCTTTATTGAGCTTTTTTTTTTCCCACAAGGCGAATGTTTTAATCTTTGATCAATAAAACGGCGCTAGTCCTTGTTTTTGATATTTATTCAACGTGAAATTAAATCCTATTTAACGCCGTTCGTTTTCATCATGAAGTAGTTAGATTATACTCCCTCTTTTTGATATTGATGGCGGAAGTGTTTTGGAGCTAATGGGTGTGTTTTTTTTTATGACTGACAGCCATTTTTTTCAAATTTTCTCGCCCAGCCAATCAGAAATCCAGAATGCAGCTGTTGTGCTGTTAAGCAGCCAATCAGGGCGATGGGCGGGTCCTGAGGGGCCCTGACGTTAGCTCGTGGGGGGGGGGGGTAGCGATTGATCGATTGTAAACACGGAAGTTTGTCTTTTGTTTATCTCCGACGGAAGTCAGAGCCTCTTAAAGCTTTTAACTTGACAGCAAATTACTTCTGAGTCCGCTTTCTTAGGTTATAAATATTACCGTGTTGTCTTCATGGCGATAAAATGGTTAAAGTTTGGGTTTTATTTGACATATCCGTGATTCTTTTATTTCTTTTTTTTTTTTGCTAAAAATTGTATGATGTATGAATTTGATTCTGCATATTACTTATATTAATAAGTAAATTGATTGTCCATGAGGTTTTTTTTGTTTGTTTTTTATAAAGAGATAAAACGGATTGCCTGAAATACTATTTATAATTACATTTAATCAGAGATTTAATCTTTAAGCATCCAAAAATGTTTAATGCTCAGTTCCAAAACATGTAAGGTTGGAAACAAGGCAATTAAACCGTATTTCGAAAATACTTTTAGGACTGTTGCGTGACAAGGCATTTTTTTTTTGCAAAGATCTGAAAATTGTCTATAAGTGTGACATTAATACAAACTAAATTAAACATGTTATTACTATTATGTTTTGTCTCAATTTGTTTTTGTTGTTATTTATGCCAGTAATTAGAATTGTTCCTGGAGATGTGGTACGCCCTCCTGTAGACCATTTACAAGTCGTATTTCATTTCCCAAAGTATTTACTTGGTCTTTTATTTAGTTATTTATTTATTCATTCAGCTGTGTATTTAATAATTTTGGAAAGTCCAGGTTAAACGCTTGCCCAGTGTTGATCAAACCTCACCCAATGCAGCTTTAGAAGTATTTTAATGCAAAAAAGGATGAAATAGAATAATAATAAGACATTGTTGAGGGTTTACGTCAGCTTCCTTTCTTTTCCAGTCGAGGTGTCGGTTCATGACAAAACCATTGAGGCGGCTGAGGCTCTGCTTCACATGGACTCTCCAGCCAGCCTTCATGGTGACCACAGTCCAGGTACACATACGTGCAATCTCACTGGATTGCTGTGATATTTAAATTATTTGTAAATAAATGTGTAAGTTTAATTTATAAAAAAAATATAAATTGTTTTACTATTAAAGTGAATGTGTGTGTGTGTGTGTGTGTGTGTGTGTGTGTGTGTGTGTGTGTGTGTGTGTGTGTGTGTGTGTGTGTGTG
>JAQQZR010000002.1:3224924-3297609 GCA_030068235.1 Notoglanidium macrostoma | reverse complement strand
GTGTGTGTGTGTGTGTGTGTGTGTGTGTGTGTGTGTGTGTGTGTGTGTGTGTGTGTGTGTGTGTGTGTGTAGAGGAGTTCCTGTCTGAGATGGAGGTGGAAGTGAGCACCGAGGACATGGGGCATGTTGTGGAAGATTCTCACAGCACGCTACAGCAAGCAGATCTGCAGAAAAAGAAAAGAGGTAGCACACATCGAGGCTGATATCTCACACACACGCACACACAAGGATCTGAAGATATTAAAAACATTCAGAATTATTTATGAATGTTCATTATTCGTTAGCTCAGTGAGCGCTCTGCGCAGCTGTGTGTGATGCTTATATTAAATGGTGGTGTTTTTGCGCAGGACGAAAATCCAAGCTGCCGCGGGCTTGCTGCGACGGCTCGCTGGATCTTATTTATAAGCGGAAATCGAGAGAGAGCAAGGGTAAGAGTGCGTCCCACTTTTTATATTTATAAAATAAATGATTTATGGGAGAAACCAAAGATGTTGAAACATCTGTTACCGCACTTTTATGCTAGCGAGCGATAAGTTACGTAGGTATTAGCTTCATTGGCAGATTATGCAAAACAAGATAAATACTAGAAATAAAGTGTGTTATTGCCGTGATCATGTAAAAGTCGTTGGGATTAGACTGTATACACAATGCTGCAAAGGTCATTCAAGACTCGCACCGTTTTTAAATATCCCCAATTAATTAGAAACCCCTCAGATATTTAGCTTGCCAAATATGGAATATTTTATCCTCATGAGTCCGTATACACATTTAATGAGAGGTCAGATATTACAGGTTAAGATAAAACTACATGCATGGAATCTAACTGTAGGCAGGATTTAATGTGAGTCAGGAACTGAAGAAATGTCGGACCAGATGTACCACTGGATCGGGCTGAGCAAGTTGTTTGGCTTCGTTGCTACATCACGTCATACCTAATTGTCCTAGAATTAAAAATAAAATCTCACTTCAGACTTTATTGATGGAGCTCCGCGTTCTGCACGTACATAGAAAATGGCCGTCTGCTGCTTTGTTGCTTGTTAATGTGCACTTAGGGGTTACAGAAAACTTCAGGCAAAAGATTTTAACATCCAAGCCGTGGAGATGGTTAGTGTGTAGCACTGTTTATCCTCACATTGTCCACTAGGTGGTGGTCAATGTCCACATTGTCCACTAGGTGGTGGTCTCTCTGTTGCGTGCAGAACTGTGCCCGTGTTCAGGAGAGCTGTAATGTAAGTGTGTGTGTATTCTACAGGCACCACCACGTACCTCTGGGAGTTTCTACTGGATCTCCTTCAGGATAAAGAAACCTGCCCTAAATATATCAAATGGACGGAGAAGGAGAAAGGCATCTTCAAGCTGGTGGACTCCAAAGCTGTGTCCAAGCTGTGGGGCAAACATAAGAACAAACCGGACATGAACTACGAGACTATGGGGAGAGCGCTCAGGCAAGAGCACGGAAATACTTCAGAATGGGGTCCTGAGAGAGACCTGTGTGTTGCTAATGAAACGTGTGTGTGTGTGTGTGTGTGTGTGTGTGTGTGTGTGTGTGTGTGTGTGTGTGTAGGTATTACTACCAGCGAGGAATTCTTTCCAAGGTGGAAGGCCAGAGGCTGGTGTACCAGTTCAAGGAGATGCCCAAAGACATCGTGTTCATCGACGACGACATGGAGGACGGAATGGAGAAGGGCAAAGCGCAGAGTCCCACGGCAGCCGACTGCACGACTCCCAGGCGCAGGAAGGAGAGGCTCTCTCCTGTCTCATGCTCCACGCCCATCATCAGCATCGCCTCAGGACCTGAAGGACTCGTGTCCTTGCAACAGACTCCGGTCACCACGACAACAGGCACCAGGTAACCCAGGAGGAGGGTGGTGTGGCTGACGTGAAACGCCTTAACATCGTTTTCAGATAAACTTTTAATCTTTCACAGTTTCCTAGCTTTCTTAGCTTACATCTCCCCCTCCTTCAGCTGTGTTCTTTCTCTCAGAATATCACTCTGAATGCCTCTCTCTTTCTGAATGACTCTCTCTCTCTCTCTCTCTCTCTCTCTCTCTCTCCCTCTCTCTCTCTCTCTCTCTCCCCAAAACTGCTTTTTTCTCTCTCTGGTTCTTTTTCATTCCACCTTTGTGTCACTTTCTGCCTCTTTTTCCACCTCTCTTTCTCTGATTGCCTGTTTACTCTGTATTTCCTCTTTATCTCTCTCTTTCTTTCTCTCCACCTGCCTCTTTCCCTCTCTCTCTGTCAGTCAGTGCCACTCTTTGATTGCCTCTCTCTCTCTCTCTCTCTCTCTCTCTCTCTCTCTCTCTCTCTCTCTCTTTTTCTTTTTCTTTCAATCTCTGCCCTACTTTATCATTTCTCCTCACTTGTTTTCATCTCTCACACACTATATATATATATATATATATATATATATCTCTCTCTCTCTCCCTCTCTCAGGACGGTGAGGCTGGCCATGCAGGTCCCGGTTGTCATGACAACGCCCCAGGGTCAAAAGGTCTCCACGGTGACCCTCAACTCTCCCTCGAGCTCGTCTCCGGTCCTTACGACGGGCAGCGTGCTGGGTGCGGGGAACAGCACGGGTAAAGTGGTGCTCCAGGCCGTGCCCACGCTGCTGCCCACACAGGGGCAGAATGGCGAGCGTATCACTCTGCAGCTCATCACGCTCCCCGCCAACACCCAGAGCAAAGCAGGCACGCCCATCACGCTGCGCACGCTCACGCCGCTCGCGGGGACCCAGGTGCTGCAGCTCGCCATGCCTTCCTCCTCGGCGAACACGCCCACCACTGTGACGGTGCCAGCGGAGACGACGCTGAACACACACGAAGTCAGGATCATCAAGGTGGAGCCTCTGGAGCAAAGCGCATACGTAGACCAGGCCATCATGCACAGCTGAGACGCCAACCCACAGCGCTCGTATCAAATCAGGATACGGACCACGCCGATTGCTTTTATAATAGCGACTGTGCTCACGAGGACTAATGAAAGCAGCACTACAGCTAACCCCCCGCCCCTACACACACGTTAACGTTCACGTCCCAACACTATCCCTGACTTCTAAAACCAGACGTCTTAGAAACGAAGCAGCCGAGACAACGCTAGATGTTTTCCGACCCGTTGATCGTCTAGACGTGAGGTTATGGCGCTGAGCTGTAACTGAGCAACTGAGACGCTCTGGACACAGTGAGGGGACTGACAAGTTTCCACCAGCAGCACCAACGGCCGTGGAAAAGACGCTGTACATAACCGGACTCGATGCTCACGGCGAACAAAATGTAAAGCAGCTTCTGATCTTTTTTTGTTTTCCTTAAGTTCGACTTCCTTCCCCACAGTGTAAATATGAAATCTAAACTTTTTGATATTTTGTATCAGGCAGTGTTTTTTTTACAATCTAGAAAGCGTCTTAAAACTTTGTAGACCTTAATCATTTCACTTTCTATATGTATGTTTTTTTTTGTTTTGCATTTATACCTGTTATACACATTTCTTTCTCATTTACAAGTGTGTACAAAAAAGGGAGAGAAAAGGTGTGTGTGTATGTGTGTGTGTATGTGTGTGTGTATGTGTGTGTGTATGTGTGTGTGTATGTGTGTGTGTATGTGTGTGTGTGTGTGTGTGTGTGTGTGTGTATGTGTGTGTCTGTCTTTGGTCTGAACTTTACGGAATGTTCAATATTTGAAGCATATATTTTGTTGTACTCCTATCCAAGCTTGTATCCAAGTAGATTTAAATATACAGGACATAATTATGCAAACACACGGGCCTCTCTTGGTGTTTTGCTTATTTTCATGGTCTGGCGTGTCACGAAAATGTCACTTTTTACTCCATATCTCATCACTAAGCAACGCAAAGGTCAGTTGAATGAACAAGTCATTTTAACTGAAAGAACGTATGTATCTGAATGTAGAGATGCGTACACGTGTTTATCTTTTACTCTTCATTTATCAGGTTTACATTTTCTTATCTCTAGGCCTCTTATTATTATTCCAGGAAAAATAACTCAAGAATCACTTAATGTAGAATATCACTCCTGTGGTGGTGGTGTTTTTTTTTCATCCCTTTTCCTCCCATTGACTTCAGTTCCGTTTTTCGAGGCCTAACCGCCCCTAGAGATTAAATGCCTGAACCACCGAAGTTGGTAAATGTTAGGTTGCTGTACCTCACATTAATATAGCAGAACTTTTTCTCTGCTCCTCTTTCTTTCATCCCTCCATCACATTAGAAACTATTGATTTTACTACTCCTACACCTTTTAAAGGTAGAGTCATGAGATTTTTGTATATGGGTTCAACTGCAGAAGTATAGCACTCGGCAGCTTTTCAGACTAATGACACTCATTTAGTTCACCCTTCTATTCTTTCATGCCTCCCTCCATCATTTCTCAGCAATCCACTGACTTTACTACTCCTTCAGCTTTGCATGATGATTCAACTGCTGAAGCAAAACTCAACCGTACCTTATCCACCCTTCCACCACTTTGTGTCTGAACTCCGTATAAACCCTCCTCTCTTGCAATCTTTCTTTTACATTTTTAAGTTTTTGTTTTGCAACCTCTAGAATTTCTTTCTGGAAATCTTTTTTTTTTTTTTTCTTTCATTATTAAAACTTTATATACGAAGTCACTGGGTGACTGCGTTTTGAAATTTCGCAACAAAAATCCAAACGAGTTTGTTCTCGACTCGGGCTTAAATCTACTAGAAAAGTTCTTACACCACTTTCATTTTCAAGTTTATTTTTTCTGCGTGTGTGCCAGGAAATCATCTGCACAAGACCTGCACCGAGCTGATAGACAGGAACAGAATTACATACCAGTCACGCTGTTTAGCATTCAGTACATCTGGGGACTCAAAAGTCAAAGGGTCTCATGTTTCCACTAGTTTGTCACCCAAGGACACCCATCTACGGTTTCTGGTTTTATCGTGACTGTATTTAACTCCCAAGGATCAGTAAGTAGTTAAAGCCGAAGAACCACAACAATGAAACTTTACTAACAGAATTAATGTGAAAATATATGAGCATGTGATCATGGGGCAAATCACGAGTAGAAAAATAGTCCATAATAACCATTATGATGTGTGTGCGTGAGGAGGTCATTATAATTGGCCATTTAATTTGGTTTTATTGAGGAATTCAAATGCTTGCTAGTCGCTTGATACTGAAGACAAATGAACAGCTCTCTAACGCAGTTGCTCCGTTAATGCTACATCCTTTAATATGTCGGTGTTTTCTACACATATCCTAAATTGGAAGGAAGCCCGGCCCATCGGCAGCAGTCCAGGGTCATCTCGGATCGATATCGTGTACCGGCGAGTGTTTGAAGAGCAGCTGCATCGATCATATTAAAATGGTAAGCTTTTTTTCCATAATAACAACAGTAATAATAATAAGAAGAAAAAGGTAAGGTTAACTAAAGACCACCTTCTGACCAATCAGATTCAAGAATTCAACAGCAGTGTGGTATAAATTACTTTAATGTTAATATCGGCACCCTACGGGGTCGGAACAGAATTTACTCCTCCTTTGAGGAAGACAGTAAAGTTTTCCCTCCAGCAGCAACTTGATTATTTTATTAAGGCCGTTCTTATAACTCGTTCAAAGAATAAATTGTGCATATAAAATTATACATTCTTTTTTTTTTCCTGGCCATTTAATGATGAATTACTGTATGCTATTCAAGGAACCGTACACACCATCATCTGGACCATCTGTCCTGAGATCAACAACAAAAACAATAAATTAAGGAATATTGCACAGAACAGAAACGGACTACAGAGCACGATACGTTTTAATCAGCTAGGAGAGTCTATTTGCGGAACTCGTACGAGTTGAGGTACTTGAAAAGCTTTTTCCTGCTTCAGCGAGTCAGGAAAAAAAAAAAAGGTTCGGGAATGTTCAAAGTTGCGCCGGCCACATTTTTATTGAGTCACATGAGCCTGTGCGGCTCCTGGAGGAAGCTGAAGTCGCAGACGAGCGAGAGATGATCGGATGGATAATGGTACGAGGGTAGGCGGTCCGGGCCGATCTGCTCCTCGCTGGGCATGCTCAGAACGGCGTCCACGCTGAACCCGTGGTGCGAGTACCACACGTAGTCGAGCGTTGAGCGGCTCTCTCCGCTCGGCCGGATTTTCCAGGTGGTGTAGGACGGCTCGGTGGTGCCGTCGGCGCTCAGTGTCCTGTAGGCGCTGTCGAGGCCGAGCGGCGAGGTCATAAAGCGGCGGTACACCTCCTCGCCCGGTTCGGCGTTAAAATCTCCGCAGACGAACAAAGGAACGGTTTCCTCCTGCTGCTCGCTCAAGATGGCCTTCAGCTGCTGGAGAAGGTTGGCGCCCTGAGCTCCACGGAAGGTCTCCCAGCCGCTCCTCGCTTTCAGGTGCGTCACAACGACGCACAAGTCTCGCCCCGTCACCCGGCACTGTAGTGTAGCCACGACGGCCACCTGGTTGGTCTTGAGCGCCATGGCCGAGAGACGCAGGTGCTGGACGTGGAGCAAACGGAAGCGCTCGCGACTGAAGAACAGGGCGCAGCCGTCGGGGCCGTTGTTGCCGCACACGTCCAGGCACGGAGAGCACGGCTTGGGGCAGAAACTGGTATGGTAGCCCAGGCTGGACATCACAGGCTGAAAGGTGTCGTAGTAGTGGTCCACCTCCTGCAGACACACGACATCTGGTCTGTAGGTCAGGATCTCCTCCAGGATCAGGTACTTCCTCTCGGCCCAGTTCAACGCCTCCATTGGGCAGCGCACGAAGCCGTCCTTGCCCTCGCCCAGAGCTGCAGGTCGAACACAAAAGGCACGTCTAAAACACCTTAGAACTCCACATAACGTTATTTTTTCACCATCTGTCTGTCTACTGTTCTTTGAAAATAAGCTGTTTTAAGGGAACAGTTGTGCCAGAAACAGGTTTTAATCAGAAGTCATGGTGCTGTACCTTGTGCTAGAACGTTCCACTGCATGACGCGGATCTGTGGGTTGTGCGCGGCGCTGGCTCTGGTCCTGATGAAGTCTCGATGTGGCCGCGGCGGCCGATTCCTCAGCACCTCCTCACACTCGTGCAGGAGCGTCTCGGGCTCAACCTGCTCCGCCTCACACTCCTCAGCGTCAGTGTGTGTGTGCTCCAGCGGCGCGCTGCTCAGAGACTGAGCCAGAGAACTGAAGAATCTGACGCTGCTGCTGCCCATTTGACACACTGCAACACACACACACACACATCAACTGAAACTGCCAAGTTTAGTCACATTTATCTAATTAGTTATTTACTTTGGTGCATCATTAGTAGAGAGAAGCAAACAAATAGTCAATTTAGTCTGAGACACTCATCGGTCCTCACCCTGCATCTCAGAAGTCCTCAAGCCTGTCTGTCTCAGCAAGTGTGTGTGTGTGTGTGTTAGTGTTATAATGGCTTCTGTGTCACACTTTGTACATCCTTTTACCATGAACTACACTTCACACTCATGAATGTAACAGCGGTGTGGTACTGTTATATAACGTGTGCGCTTGTACGGAAACGGCTAATCTGAGCACTGTTTTGCAACATTCTGTCCACCACAGAGTTAACCTTCGCACTTACTGGGTTCTTAAATGCTCTTTCACTCGCTTTCTATCGACCCGTTTTAAAAGCGATAAGATTTAGGCCGGTCCTGCTGAGCTTCACTGTCCAGTCAACACAGTGTGTGTGTGTGTGTGTGTGTGTGTGTGTGTTCTCAGAGGTTTCTTGAATAGTCCACTGTGTGTAAGAGTTCATAAGCACACAATGGGTCACTTTGAAAATCATGAGACGGATGCAGCGAGAAACAATTGGTACACACACACACACACACACACACACACACACACACACACACTCACACAAGTTTGGAATGTAATTCAATGGAAGTCAGGAAGATTAAATTACTTACATTAAAAACCGTAAAATTAAAGAGTCAGAAAGCAGTGAGAACTGACGGAAAAGTTCACGTGCAGCTCACAAAAACAGGATTTTCCGACACTGTATTCTGTGAATGTGGAGTTTGACGGATTATCGTCTGCCTGCTTCAACAACGATCCCATGTGTTTAAGGTGGACTTTTCCTACTTTAATTAGATTCATGTTTATTTCATGAGTAATGTCGGAGAAAAAAAAATAAAACTACTAAAGAAACTGGACATCACGTTACTTGGTACAGTCCAGCGCGTGACATGAATGGAACGCCCCCGGAACTCTGCCTCAGTGGGCAAAATGACCAGAAACTTACGTAACTTTAGCACCAGTGCCTAAATCCGGTACCTGGGGTCACGTCTGTACCGCGTGATCAGCGGGGCGAGGTTTATCAGGTGTTTGTATCAGGACCAGATACTAACGGTCACTCGACTGCCTAAGGGTCAAAGGTTAAGTGTTCGCTGTAAATATTTATACGACGCTGCTGCTGATGCTGCGCGCGACTCGTGAGTGTTCACTCGCAGGTTATTTCTGAATGATGTCGTTTTTGACCTTCATGCATTTAAACATAAAAAACACGGGGGGAAAAAACACGGTCTGTCTTTTGTTAGTAACAAGCTTGCTAGCAAGCAAGCTAACTGTAATGATGTAAATGTTTCTCCTTAAATACAGGAGGAGAAAACAGGAAACGTTTTTTTTTTTTTTGAAAACGGATCATAAGTTTGATTTCCTTTAGATGAACACTCAGTTACCAAAAGAGTGTTCCAATAAGAGAAAGAAATACCAGTATTTGAAAGACCGGACATGTTTAAATGTGGAGATACATTTTTAAAAAAAAAACAGAATTCAACAAGTTATAAAATCCTGAAAATAGTTTAAAAGTTATGGCTTCAGGAACGTCATGGTTTTTTCTACAGCACTTGTTTTCACAGTGAAATCTGAGGCACGCGCACCTGTTCAAGCCACCATATCACAAAAACTAACAAAGATACAAGACTTAAATTCTGCAGACTGTTTACTGGGACTAATAACATTCACTTGTGAAACTATGAAGCTTATCTGAGCCGGTCGGTCGGTCGGGGAGCCTTCTGTGGGGTGATGTACGGACACGAGCTCGCGGCCGTAACGCACAGCCGTCTCGTGACGCAGGACTTTTGACTGAAGGCATCTTCTAAGGACGCTCGTTTCGAGCGCGTTCACGGTAGCGCATGCCGCGTAAATAAACCATATCCAGGGGCGTCATAAGCATTTTGAATGGGAAGGGGGTGGGGGGGCCGGCGGGGGTCTGGGGGCCCTCCCCCATACATTTTTTAATGAACTAGATGCCATTTCCTACATTCAACTAGTCCATATTCATCAGCCTGGTTTTAACTGCTACCCACCTAAGCATGTGACACAATTTATCACCAAAATTGGGAGAAAAATATTTTCTGACCAATTAAATATGGTCGGCTACTGGGTTTATATGTAATGATAGCTAACATTAAGCTAGCTGATACATCTCCCAACATTGACTGGCCAGTTAACTGCATTTATAATTTCCATTGGGAAAAAAAAAACCCTGTCCTGTGGAGAAATGTTGACTTACTTTCCGCTTCTTTGTAAAGAATTTCCTCGTGTCCCCTGTGTCCTGGGGAGCAAATATTGCAAACAACTGATCATCAACCAAGAATCCCCTCCTGTTACTTACAGTAAATAAGGCAAAGCTTAGGCTACTCCTAATATTTCATTGTTTAGTTGAACATTAATTTAACATGGCCTAGGGTTAATTTTGAGGGCATATAACAAAAGAATAAGGTTTTAGCAAAAGTTGGACATTGTGAGATAATTGAGAGGCAATAGGGCTAACGTTACCTCCTCCAGCAGTACCGACAAACCCGCAGCTTTACTGTCTGTGGCTGTACTGATGATTCACTTCACCTGCATGCGGTTTGTTGTTGTCGGTAACCCGGGAAACCCGGAGTGGAATTTCAGAGGTGTGTGTTCTCATATCCATCAAGTGGAATGAATTCTTTCGCGAAGCAATAGAAACAGCGCTGGGTGAACTAATATTTTATGTAAAAATGTGGTGGGGGTCCAAATGAATAATTATGAAAAGTGAGGGGGACACGCCCCCCTCAGGTTTAATGGTGGCGACGCCCATGACCATAACGTTAGCTAGATGGCTAACAGGTGCCTCAAAAATCATAGCAAACAAATTTAATGGGTTTTCAAAAAGAATCAAAGTGGAAAAAAGCCTGAAAAATCACAACTGTATATAAATTCACTTTGTGCAGTTTGGTCCGCCATCTTTTTCTCCTCCAGTGTTTGAGGGAGCTGACGCACAGATTTATGGGTAATCGAGATTGCACCAGTGATACCTTCAACTGGGACGGGATCCATCTTAGAAGATAGGAAACAGTCAGTTTCGAACGGTCCTTGATACCTCGCCGTCATGTTAGTCACCCTCCTGAGTCAGCATTTCCCCGTTTGGAACGCACCCTGCATGTTGACTGATCTAAAGCATGTGCTTGTATGTACAGCATAAGTCACGTAAAGGTAAGAAGATTTCCTATGTTAGTTTCACTGACTACATTAGTTTCCTACATGCATGTAAACGCTTTATTTCTTGCGTTGTTGATCTAGTAAGTCTCACAGCTTCCAAAAGACAAGCCATTAAGCACCTACGACCAAACCAACTGACAGATTACCACAAACACAACTCCAGACTGATACCTTCGGGATATTAATGTCTCTGCTGGCTTGTAGACCTTCACAGATGTTGATGAAGGTCAGTGTATGGTCATCAGTCCGTCAGCACATACTTGGTTATTTTCGTCTCCTTCAATATCGACACACAGACCTGCGTGTACTGCGGTTACCATAATCTCAAAGAAGACAAAGCGGACTGACATTTTAACACCGAACGCAGAAGGAGAAGACGTTCAGTTCTGACTTTACAGATAAAGGACTTATTATATAAGCAGACAAACTCTTATTTATCTTAGAGTTCTGTTTGGTTATAAACATTCACTGCTAATCTGCCTGTTACGGGAGTTTGATGATCTGCGATCTTATTCAAGCGAATGTCTTCTGAGATAAATCTCAAAAGGTCTAAAAGTGACTGGGTGTCTTCTGCACACCTCAGCATACTGTGCAACTTCTGGACCAAAGGTCAAAAGTCAAAGGATTCTGTTCTCCAAAGGCTGCCTTCATGCTAAACTTGTCTTCAGTGCATAAATACGCTGCTCATATTACATGGCAATGAAGAGCATGGAGAACTCGGTCTGCACACGTGACAGGGGTTTAAAAATATACACAAACACACACGTTTATATACAGTGGCTGTCGTAAAAAATAAAATAAAAAAAAATGAAGCTTGGTACACAACGCTGTTAGCTGCGCAAGAGAAGTGCTCATGTCCTAAAACGTCCTGCTTCTCTGGAAACTTTATGCACCGCGCTTAACTTTACTTCTGCTATTATTACTGAAATACACTGCAGTTACTTCCTGGATACATACACAAACAGACAGAGAGATGGTACGAAAAGACATGTAGATAGACAGGCAGAAAGAGCTATTGTATAGATAGATATGTAGCGAGACTGACCGCTATGTAGATATTAGATAGACAGACAGACAAATATGCAGAGAGACAGGCAGTAGGATAGACAGAGACAGACTGACAAACAGATAAACAGAGATAGATAGATAGATAGACAGCTAGACAGACAGGGAGACAGATAGAGAGACAGAGAAAGATAGATATATAGACAGACGGGCAGAGAGATGGATAGACAGACAGACAGAGATAGATAGACAGAAAGACAGACAGACAGAGCTAGATAGATAGATAGATAGATAGATAGATATAGACAGACACACACACACACACACACACATATATATATATATATATGTATGTGTGTGTGTATGTGTGTGTGTATGTGTCTGTCAGACAAAACCAACACAGCACTGGGTTTGTACAGAAAACGCTACCAATTTTAAATGAAGGAAACGCCAACAGATCACGTGACCAAAAGGCTCACCCAAGAAAATGGTGACACGAGAACGCGCGCCACTTTCGGTCACGCGCACAACATTTCTGTTACCGCGAGTCGCCCTGTCACTTACGCTGTCAACCATCATCACCATCACCATCATAATCAAAATCACCATCACCATCATCACCGTGTGTCCTCGGTATCAGCCTCCTTTCCCTTCCTGCCCCATGTTAAGTTATAGTACAGCAGTGCCAGGTCGCCACCTGCTCTAGCGGCGGAGAGCCACCCACCCTGTGCTGATGGAGATGAGCTGGTTCCCAGCTGCCTCGGCCCGGTACAGGACTGTCCACAGCGGCTCACACCGAGCACTGAAAGCGGGGAGAGCGCGTGCTTCACGGCGGCGGGTTGTTTCGGAGCAGATCCCAGTGATGAGAGGCAAAGCGCGGCCAGATCCCTCTGTATGAGCGAAGAGCAGCGTCTTACCGGATACATTATCACTCAGCTATCATAGAACACAAAATACCAGCAACCACACAGCTTAATATCCGGAAATCAAGAAACCGATTAGCTATAATCACTAAACACCGGGTAAACCGAGATCCCTCACTTCAAGCTCGGCGTGTCACCGAGCGCGGTGCTGAAAGCCGGTACTGCACTACCTTGTTTCATCAGCTCTCTCTAAGGACACACTTGATTCACGCGACAGGGGGAGAGGCTCAATCGACTTTTTCAAATGAATCCAATTAAAACGCAGTTTACGTTTTGCTAATGTTGTTCGAAGATATGAAAACATAGTGGACACATTTTAGTCAAAATAAATCGTGTATAAAAGTTTAAAAGAAGAATGTGAACAATTTTAAGGATTCCCCTACACACAATGGCAAAATGGTTCAGTCCGGATCCGAGGCGACACGAAGCATTTCCTTGGAAAGTGGAGTGGAGGGAAGGGTGTACGTTACTGATGACGCAGGGGAAAGTCCTCTTCCGGTCTCGCTTTTTTTAGTTGATATCATCACAGGAAACCAGCAAATAATAAATAAAAAAATAAATAATAATAAAATAAATAAATAAATAAATATTGTTGCTATTATTATTATTAGTAGTAGTAGTAGTAATATCAAAACAAGTAATATATAAGTATTATAAACTATTTCTGTGTGTATGTGTGTATGTATGTATGTGTGTAACGACCTTAACAGATAAGCATGATAGAGAATGGATGAATGGTTGTGTGTGTGTGTGTGTGTGTGTGTGTGTCTTTAATCCCAGCATCAACTGTCTATGAAATATATGTCAACGAAAATATTTATTTAGAGTCCATATCACAGTTTTAAACCCTGTAATTTACTGCACTTTATAACACACACTTATATTGTTAGTAAGCTTGTATGTGTACAGTTATAGAGTGAAGCCCATCTGTTTCTACTGTATACACATTGTGTATTAATCATCCTCTACCCTTTATCAGTGTCATTTGCTGACCACAGAACTGCTGCCGGCATGAAAATCACTGGCTAGTGGATTGTTTCTCAACTTAGCTGTGACTGACATTTTTAAAACCTCAACGAAGCTGAGTCACAGCACCCATCAATATCAGTTCCACTGTATGTATGGGGAAATGTTGTGGGAAAATACTGCTTTCTAGAAAAGAAGCACTTCTCTGTGAATCAACTTCAAAGAATTTTCAAAGTGCACCATTAGGGTTTCTATTTCAGGAAATGGAAATAGGGCATGTCAGAGAAAGCCATCAACCATTTCACCCGAGACAGCACAAGAGGAGATATAAAGAGCATGGTGAAATTATATTTAAATATTCTGTAGGTATTGCAAGGTTAAGTGCATGACATAAACCTGGATGAAGGCTACTTTTGTAAATTTGACATACCTATGTCAGGTGATTAGCCACTTACAACACAGGTATTCGGGTGTGTACACAGTTCATAGTGGATCATTCAACTGCACCTTGCACTTGCAGTGGAAATTATTGCCAGTTTTGTCTATTTGCACAAGTCTGTTTACAACACGATTCAACATGCATTTTGGACATGTTTTTGTAGAGATATGTTGCAATGACCAGTTAGTTTTTTTCTTTGTTTGTATGTTTTTTTTAAATAAGAGCTGAATAATTTTCAGGGTCATTTCATCAGTGCTTTTAACAAAAAGGCAAGAAATTGCAAACTTTACACTGATAAATCCAAAGCTGTGTACACAGTAACACTATAAACTGATATAACTATGTAATACTCAGTTTAAATAGCTATCTTACAGTTTTTGTTTCACATAAGTTCATTATTACATAACATTATTGTTCGTGGCTCAACGATAACTTGAATTAATGACAAAAGGCAGTTCAACAAACACCTTTTCTTTACCACGTTGCTCTCTGTAGTCCATATATCCCATCCCCTCGTTCGTCCTTCATTCCCCTCATTCCCCAATCAATCCTGCTTCAATACACTTAATTCCCATCAGTCTCCATCATTCCCCTTTTTTCATCATCATTCCTCCTGCATTCTCCTTCATTCCCCATCATTCCCCTTCATTCCACATAATTCCTCATCATTCCCAAACAATCCCCATCGTTACTCTCTATCATTTCTTGCCAACATCCTACAGGCGCTTTGACTCAGTTATCTCTACTTTAATGTAGGATTCACCAAAGGACGCATTAGTGGTGTAATAGAAAGCACTAATAAGATCCCCAACATAAGAAATAACACACCATTTCACCTTTAAGTTTTCTCTTTTGGTCACGCTGACTCCAAGGTCTCATCTAATAATAGTCACTTATGCTCATAAAGTTTTGAACAGCCATTAAAGAAAAGCAACAGGAAATGTACTTAGAAGACAACAAGGGCATTAAAACAGTAGTGGAACACAGCCATGGATTACCACTCAATTATATCTTCTACCTCTAAAATTAAGGTTTTGTACTAATTTGTATGATAATGCTAATATACTTTATAGTATACTATATATAGTTTATTAGGCATTAATGGGGGAGTATTATAGTATCACAGCATCACGGTGTAGCTATTTTATATATGATAATATAGTATGCATGTACTGTATATGTGCATCAGACATGCTGTTGTAGGTGGACAGTATTTATTTATTTTTTTTAATAAAAAACATTACTACATTACATCATTACTGGAATCAGTTCAGAGCTGTGATCTGTTGACCTTTAACTGAAAACCCCTATCCTGTGTAGTTTGTAGTTTGTTCAAATTTAGACCAAACCGTGTGTGTGTGTGTGTGACCATCATTACGAAGCTATCCACATGTGACCAGATGTTTAAACTGGAACGTGGTAAGGAGGGGAAAAAGCAGAGTCTGTGTTTACTGAGTTTTTAGATCAGTAATTACTACACAAATATAAATAATATTCAAAAATAATAACAAGAGGATGCATCAAGATGGCCTAATATTTGCACTCACATTCATACCTCCGATGTAAACGGCATTTAAAACGGAGACTGAAAATAACTTAGCAAAAGGAATTTGTAGAAATCTTATTAATATCGAATACTGAACATATTTGCTGATGTTGAAGATATTTTTACTCGCCAAGCTGTAATGTGCAAAGTTTTGTGCATCATTTATACTTTTTCTCTTTATTCATTTTACACATTGTTAAAGACACTGCACAGATACGAAGCACAGCTTGTCTTGACTTGCCGGAGACAGAGCGAGAGAGAGAGACAGAGACAAAGAGACAGAGAGGAATAAATGACATATAACAGCTGCAACAAATCATTTACAAATCTAAGTTCCAAGTTAAATTTCCTGTGCAGGCATTTACAGTTCCAAGCATCTGCCAGAATGCAAATGTGCTCTTTGTCCTTTCTTAAACTCTCTGGATTGCTTCAGAAATGGAGTCATAGAAGGGGGACAGAATTATGGGAACGTTTCACAATAATTCTGAGCTAAGGTCGCCACCACAGATGTTGGTGTTGCAGAGCGACATTAATAAAAACATCACCTCAACCAAAATGAAGTCAAATGGCTATCGCAGTTGACTAATGCGGCAGGCTACTATCAAGTCAATTTTAAGGGCAACCCTGTAATACAGCATACAGTCTGACGCCAGGATCAGACTTCACGAATTCAGCTCAGTTTTAAAACGATTTTGTCATGCCTGACAAATTTCTAGCAACGTCGGGAACGTCAAAGGGGCCTTAATCGAAGAAAAGAGATTGGTCAGAATCAAACTTGCAGTGTTGCCAGTCTCCTGACCAAGACAAATATTAGGTTTTTGCCTAATCTGACATGATGACCATCGTGAAAGACAAAAATATCATGTATACTGATCCTGGCATAACGGCTTGTTTTTTGAGTCCTTTTTGTTAAACTTTGTTTACCATCATATGCACAAGAGCTGATATCATTAACCAGGGTTGCCAGGTTTTATCAATATTTCCAGCCCAATTACATCTCAAAAAGCAATCAATGGATCCGAAACTAGCTCAGAAAAACAAAAGATTTTTCTTCTGTTTTTTCCACTGTCTTTGATCGGAAACAAAATTTTACAATAGAAATGGTTCTGTACATCATAGACACACCGTATGCACTTACGCTGCATTTGTTTGTGGGAATGTATTAGACTTAATTAAGATTTTTAAACTAGCCCACGTTAGCAAAACGGTCCTGTCCGCTGCTCCTCCTCCACTGAACATTCATAGCGTGAGCATGGGGCAGCGTGATTCCTGCCCCAATGGGCATCTTGTAGGGCTTGTTGTTCCCATTTCTGACCACTAGTGCAATAATAACTCTACGGAGCTAAACCAGGCAGTGAGGACATTGTAGCACGGTTGTGTGACATCTAGAAAGACTTACTCTGAATTAACAACATTTTTAGATTAGTAATTGAATGGAATTTAAAACAGTTATTAGTAGAATGAAGATTGTTTCTTAGTAAACAGATCAATAATTTTACATCACACATCCCTGAAAATGGTGAATCGTCGCTTTCTGAAGACAACCTCTGAACTATAATGTTATAAAGAAAGTGACGTGCATAAAAATCATGGTGAATTTCGAGGGCTTAGACTTGACCAGGTGCAGCCGTATTTCTGTTTGTCAGAAACGCTTCCATCAGGAGGTCCCAGAGCTGGCAGCAGAGCCATTCCTCTGAGGAATCTGGTCTGCATAGATAAGAAATCCTGTGAACAGACTGTCAGTCCAGAACGGGTCGAAGAACAGGCCGTTCTGCTCGGAGTAGAAGATCTGAAGCCACACCTGGTCTCCTTTCTTGAGCCGGAGCACAGTCGAGCCTGACGCTACATCATGGTTCCCCGTGTTAGCGTCGAAAGTCTTGATCTTGTACTGCCCGTTTTGGACGAGCCCGATCGCCAGGTGCTTGTTAGCCAGCGTGATGTCATAGCTGAAGTAGTACACACCTGGGACAACGCAGGTGAACTTGCCGCTGCTGGTGTTGTAATGGCTGCCTTCGTTCATCAGGATGCGGTCGAAACGGATGGGCGTGCGCTCCTTTGGATAACTCTTGCTAACTGCGACTGAGAAGGCTGAGCGTGCCTGCGTCCCACAATCACATCCACCGGGGATGCCAGATTCACCCATATCTCCCATTTCACCCTTCAGCCCTCCCAGCCCGCGCACACCAGGTGCCCCCTGTGCCCCCTTCAGACCTCTAGGCCCCGCCCTCCCTATAATTCCTTGGCGACCCTTCAGTCCTGGTTTTCCAGGGTTCCCTGTGCGACCCGGTTCCCCTGAAATTAGAAGTGAAAATAAAATTAGGTATGGAAAAAAAGAAAAAAATCATTAAGACTATAACAAAGAGAACCTGACATGGTACAGGCAGCTGTTTACATGCAACAGCCAACCATGGGGAAGGCCACAGTAAAAACCCTGCAGCAACACTTCCTCTTTGTGGACAAGCTTGCCTAGGCTTACACATCCAGGTCTAATATGCAAAATATTACTTTCCATCATGCAAATAAAATGCAGCCTTTGATTTCTAGAAGAAGAGAATGGACACATTAGTATGAACATGCAATTTGGCAAACACGCAGCAGTATAAGCGTCAGGTTCTTCTGCTTCAGCAAGCCAGTTCATTCAGTCTAGGGAGAAATCTTAATCTTAATCAAATTCTCTTTACACTGCAGTGCTGTTGAATTAGCAAATCTGATTGGTCAGAAAGATGGTGATTCATTTTCTCAAACTGCAACTCTGGCAGTAGTGCACAAATGCAACTAAAAATGGATAAAAGTATGACGTGTCATTCCTTAACAAATTAAAAAAGTGTAATTGTTTGCAAATTGCTGTGGGATAAGAGGAATAAAACACTTCAGAACATGACGTGACTGGAAAATAATCAACTTCAGGGTGGTGACAGTAACTCTGCTTCACGTCCCGCTTCATCATATCACCTCGTCGTTGATTGCTTTCCTATAACAGCATGCCCTGAAGTGTTTTATCTTAACTTAACTGCTAACAAAATGTTATACTTTTCAGTGTTATAAAATTTATTTATTTATTCAGGACCCAAATGTTTGGCAGATTGAGTTTCTGGTCACAGAGTTTTAGCTAAACAGAAACTCGGCGAAAATTCATTTCAGATCTCATTAGGCAATAATCATTACATTATTAGGAATGTATTTATTAGTCACCTTTCTCTCCTTTATCTCCGCCGTCCCCATCCTCCCCATCCTGTCCATCAGAGCCTGGTGAACCCATCCGTCCTGCCCCTCCGCTGGGCCCCGCAGGCCCCGGGCTGCCCGGTGCTCCTGGAGGGCCGGGCAAACTGCACACGAGCTGAGAGGAGTGAACGGTGAAGTTGTGTTCTTTCTTCACAGCAGATTTCACAGTCAGGACAAAAGAGATAGATAGCAGGCAAGCGGCCAGCAAGAGCGGATGCGCGACGCAGCTGTGACTGCAAAACATCAGACAAGCTTAAAGTTTTGTGTCGCATTACACTGCGTTGTGTGTCACACTCCCGGCTAAGACGCCCAAGCATTTCAGGTGTAAACTGGGTGTTAAATCATTTTAAATCACTCTTCATTTATAGTTCACGGTTCAACTTTCTTTTTGGCTACAACATCAAAGGTTTGCAAATGGTAGTTGTTCCGTTTTGTGTTGCCCCTGACTAAACAGTGCGTGACATGCATTTGCAGAAGAACTCACCGCAGGTCTCGCTCACGTGCAATGCCAGACCCCATCTGCCCTCAGCAAATTTGTACAAACGTGCTCAGAGTGCTCAAAACCAGCTCTCTAGCCGATATCCTCGGTCTCCTCCACACGACAGCAGCAGCAGCAGCAGCATCCACCCTGATTCGACCCACTCGCTCCAGATGCTTTGGACATGATGTAACAGATTGGACTCGGAGGAGGGGACTTTTGGAGGAATCATGAAATTCGGCTGGAGTTGTCTCACGGAGATTCTCAAGTAGAGTCACGTAGCAATGCTCAGGGGGAGATTTTACGCAAAACAAACTGCCAACTCTTTACACAACAGCTCAGATGTATTCTTGATTCTGACTGGTCACAAAGTGTTGATTCATTTTTACCAGCAGCACCAGCTCTGGTTGTAATTCAAATCACAGCTTTACACTGTTATAAGGAGGCGTGCATTTATTATTTATGGTCTTGGGTGTGGGAGCGTGCCCAGGGTCTCATGGTAACAAGCTGCATTTTTTCTTAACACTTAGAGAGATAAAAATATAAGCGAGACTGGTCAAGAAAAGACTGTTTATAGGTGCGTGATAACACGAAGTAACATAATTCATGGACATTCTACAACATTAAAAATGCAATTGGTAGAAAATTGCTGTAGGATTCCAGGAAAATAATCAACTTCAGGGTAAGAGTAACTACATTTGTGTATCACAGTACTGTATCGTTGATTATTTTCCTGTTACAGCATAGCTGGAGTGTGTTATTCCTCCCATTTTGTCTGATACTCCGAATAAACAATAAGCTCTCTGAATAAAAGATTACACACAATTGTTTGATTCAAATCTTTATATTGTTGCAAAGAATAATCAACGATGCAGGACAACTGATCGATACATCAACATGGTGCGTTTTGCCATATACATTATATATTTACATCTTTCTGTTCAACTGAAACAAAATGTTTTGAAAGACCAAGCAATCCCAGTCTGATATGTGAAATGACTGGATTATCGACCGGTTAATCTACAGAACACGTGCAGCAAAAAGCATGTCAAAACGCGTCGGAGACTTCCAGGATGATTCCGGATCACTGATTAAGGAAGGAGGCCATGGGGTCGTCGGGTCGAGCGCGTTTCATTCGGAAGGCCTCCATCTCCTCCTCAGTGGGTTCGCGTACCTCCTTCAGGCTGTTGTATGGTCTCTTCCGCTCGTCCATCTGCATCATCTCCGCTACCCGCTTCAGCCGCTGCTCCTCTGCGCTCAGTGCCTGCAACACAGCGAACAACCTTCAGCACTGACTGTCATGCACACAGTGAGTATAAACCCTATTTTGAAGGTATTCGTTTCTTACACGCGTAAAGCTGTGAATTTAAGTAGCGTATACACACTTAAACTAAGTGTAGCTAAAACTGGTCACCTTTTTCAGCTTTTCTTTCTTTTTGGCCTCGTCATCCTCATCACTGCTGTCTTCGTTTCTCTTCCTGTTCTTCTTCTTTTTCTTCTTCTTGTCCTTCATCTTCTCTTGGTGCATCTAGAAAAACATTACAAAGACCAAATACAGCACATCAGTCTTTCATATCTCCTAAACAGTATCCAAGATCAAATAAAGCTTGTGTTTTTATTTATGACACTACTGTTATCCATCAGACCATTTTTTTGTCCCGCTTTTCCTCTCACGGCTGGTGACCCCAAACCAACTTCAACTGGTCCATCATACTCTCGTTTTCCTGTCATTTATTTTCACCCCACTGAAATGAATGGAGTTCCAGGATCAAAGCCATCCTGCTCGGGCAGCACAAGCCAGCTCACCAAGCACTTACACGAAATCAGCTCTACCCTGCACTCGTCTTCGTCCATCCCTTTTTCTCCCAGTGGTGCATTTTTGGCTCCAGGTGTTTTTAAGTCAAAGTCATCCTGATTCACACACTTCATCAGAGAGCCACAGAACTTTCCAAATTTCATAGCTCAGACTGCCTACCCTAACATCCGTCCGTCGTGAGCTTGTCTTTTCTTGCACTGTGCTGCAATCACACTCGCATTTTCTTGTGGGAATACAACCTTGGATAATTGAACTTCTTGGGGCCGATAGGAAATAAAAAGCAGCTTATGCGATGTACGCTGCATCAACCCTCCTACTGGTCCTAGCTAGTATCAGCTACCTTGCTCTCTAGATCAGATTTATTTATTTATAATCAGTAATTGAGATGAAATAACTCTGGTGATGAGGTTGTTTGACGTCGCTGTAACATTGGGGCGGGAAAAAACCCCAAAAACAAACAAGAATTTTTTCATCTGCTTGTGTGACATGAAGGTATTCATTCACCGACTGTTTAAGTGGAACACCTCGTCACATCACATCCCGGTCCCAAACGTGACAAATGGTTATTTTTACAAATGGTATAATATTGCGAGTGAAATATTTCATATTTGATGTATTTAGAAGAAAGAAAGCGGTTAGCTGAACGGTCAGTACCTCTAAAAGTGTCTTCGGTGCCTCCTCATTTTCATCTTCGATCTCGTCAAACGGGACACACGATGTGTTCTGCGAAGGAAAGCACGGTTAGCGCTTCTGCTTACAGTGACTGTCCTCGTCGTTACTCCACAGTTCACTGCGTCACTGTAAGAATAAAACTTTTAAGTCAACTCACTGTGGTTTTCTTGGTGGCGTCTCCGGTGCAGTAACTCTGTTTGACCAGCGAGTGGCAGCACTTGTAACCCCAGTCGCCGTCTTTCCAATACGAGCCCCAGATACACTGCGAAAAAATTAAAAAACAGTCAATCATTTAATAATACAATCGCACACGTCACTTCCCGACGCCGTCAGCTTTACTCACGGTGTGGTTATTAATAACGATGTCCTCTTCGTATTTGGAGCGGGCTACGGCTTTCTCTTGGCCTTTGATGACGGCTCCGTGACGAGAGTACTCCACGTAATCTTCGGTCTGAGCGAGCAGCAGCTCCCGTGGAAGAGCGTCCAGATGTTCCTGACCCCCGTACTACAGACGAGACGCAGACAAACAGCACTCACTCTGACACCGAAGAAAGAAAGAAAGAAAGAAAGAGCGAGCTGCGAGCGTAGTGTTTGGCTGTACCTTCTCCAGAATGCCCTCTTTCTGTTCGTTTTTGAAGTCCTCCTTCTTGACCTTGAAGGACTGATTAAGCAGCTCCAGCTTGGTCGGGTCAGCCTGCAGGTGGACCTCCGTTCCCTTCTCGTACGCCTCCCACGCAAAGACTGAACGACACAGAGGTGAACACGTGAAGCAAGCATGCTAACAGGAGAAAGAAATGATTGTAACGATGGTCCATTAAGTTATCACTACAAATATGTCTACGGCCATGTTTACATTACAAGCCTCATTGTTCAATTCTGATTTCTTGCTCAGATCGGATTTGACAGTTCACATTTATAACTACAAGCGACCTGCGTCATTCAATATGAACGTGTTCAGGTAACATGGATGGGTTTATGTTCGTGATCAAATGAAATGTAGACTGTTTTCCGTGGAAAAGGACATTTCTAGCATTAAATAGATTCACACATGAATGCAAAACATTTTTAAAAATGATTTTGGAAACATGATTGTATTTCAAGGTAAAGCGTAGTTATGGTGGACTGTGGCTTATATTATATGTTGTTTTCTGTAGAAGTGCAAATGCAATAGTGTGACATGGAACCACCCAGACCAGCTTTTCAGAACAGGTGAATTTATTACGTTAATAATTTTATTAATTCATTATTTATTTGTTTAATATTTACAGACCTGGAAAGAACACACGAGAAGTAATGTTCTCAGAAACAAACGTGTTTGTGGTATATTTTTGTCCTGAACAAGGATAACTTGGGGTGGAGAGTCTAACTGGTTTGGTTGTTATGGTTACCGGCTCTGCAGGCTGCCAGGCAACAGATAATTTACTATAGTTGTTATGGTTACCATTCAAAAGTTCCCAGCACACTGATAAGGAACGGCGATTAAAACTTTTCCCAGCTGATCTACTTTAAAGGAGTCCTGTTGTACGACGTTATTAGACACCTAGCAGCCAATCAGAAAAGAGTATTTCTCGACTCCGGGGTGTAACTAACTAGGCGTAAGAGTTCACCAAACAAGATATAATAGTGCATGTTAATTACTTACGCTGTGTCTGTGCCATGCTGATTGTATCTCCAGTGTAACGTGCGAAGTTATCTCCAGCGTACCCCACCCTGCAAACAAACAAACAACAATGTCTATTTGCTTTATTCATAAAAGTGACAGTGTAGATTAACTAAAGCACTTACTGAAAAGCATTACTGAAATTATGAGACAGAAACGTACTCTTCTGGGTTCTTGCCGGTGTTGGAGTACGGGTTTTCTCTCATGGCTCGGGTCTTCGGGTCGTAGTAAGCCGAGTTCGGGTCCAGGTTTCGCAGGTACTGTGATGTAATTAATGTGAAAGATCAGACATAATCATTAAAAAGTACTCAATAATCAATCGTTCAGATGTTAGAGCTGTTGATACACAAATACAAAACATATAAACATATTTCATTTAAAAAAAAATTTTTTTATTGAGAATATGAATTGAGGAATAACACGTACTAATAACTAGAACAAGACAAGATGTAAACGTGAACCTGACTGGAAATATAGTTTCATACAGTCTGGGATCTCCACAGCGCCGTGTCCGACGCTGGTCATGTTTATTTAAGTCTCAGTCAGACGGAGTATAATATTTTAAGCGATTCTGTTTAAAACTGTGAAGTACAGCTTGTCTGTCACATCTATGACACATAAGATGGCTACAATGGATACAGTAGATAAAATGGCAACAATAATGGTCTAAAATAAATAAATAAACAAACAAACAAACAAATGAGCCAGTAGTGCATTACACGAAGACGTTACCTTAGCGGTGTCCTCTCTGATCCTCAGGTTCCTCACTGTGATTCGTCTCTTGGAGTCAAAGTTCTGCCCGGGCATGTCGATATCGTCTGCGTATTTGTCCTCGTCCTCGTCCTCACTGTTGTGTTCTCGTTCCTGTGGGAGAAAAGACAGGAACCGAGTTTCATTCTAGGGAAAATACATACATTCATATATACACACACACACACACACACACACACACATACAGTACTGCACAAAAGTCTCAGACACATGCAAAGAAAAGCTGTAAAGATGCCTTCCAAAATAATGAAATTAAATCTTTTGACTTACAAGAAAAACACTACAACGTTCAGTAAACAGTAATAAACTGAATAAAGGTAATATTTGTGTGACGACCCAGTCCCAGGTACAGTGTGTGCAGTTTTATAAGCAAATGAGCTGTAGGTTTTACTGAGGATCTTCGAGAAGCTGCCACAGCTCTTCTTTGCTCTACTTTGACTGTCATAATTGCTTTTTTTTTTTTTTGGCTGCAAAACCCAGGAGCCTTCGTTATGTTATTTGTCTGAAAATTGGTCTCTTACATAATATTTTGCTTTCTTTACTGACAGAATTTTTTTTTATTTTTTTTGGAAAAGTAATGTTTGGAAATCTAAAATGTATGTATTGACTCAATAATGCAGAATTCAGAAAAATATCTAAAACAAAATTTGTACTATAAAATGGTTTAGTCACATGCCCTAATATAAAAATCCTTTTACCTGTTATGATGCTGTTGCTGTTTATCTCTTTAAGTCTGAGATTTTATATCCAATTTAGTGCACAGTCCCATTTGGTTAAACTTAGATTCAATTAAACCCTCGGAGCTCTACGCCTACTTTCTGATACCCAAGTCCTCCGTTTTATAAATACGTCCCTATTTCAAAGATGAAAAGGGTGTTTTAGAACATTTTTAGCACGGATAGGAATTAAGTATAAGTAAGTGCAAATAAGCAAAATTTTTTATTTTTTTAATGCAGACGCAGATATCCAGCTATTTATAAAACACCTTAACTTCACTTTTGAAAATAAATCAAATAAATCCATGTGTTTAGAATTCAGAAAACGAAAGTATAGATTTACAGTTGGCTAGAAGAACGTTTTAAAGCCTCTACGTTAAATGGTTGATTGTTGTGTAAGACATCACAGCTCTCCAAAATTTGGCTCCAAGAGAAAGTCTCTAATGGAACAGAAACGTCTCTGAGGTGTAAGTACGTACTCCGTGATCCAGTTTCCCGGTGGCCAGCTCCTCCTGTAACCGCTGGGCTTTTAAAGTGCGCTTTGCCTGTGACACAGAAATGCACAACGGCGTCTCTACTTAATCACTATTTAACAAAAATAATTTCACTATTTCGCTACACAATCTGTTCAGCGAACATTACCAAGTCAACTTTTGAGTACTCCTCCACGATGCGCATGTGCTCCTCGGGGTCATAGCCATTCCAGCGGTCGCGCTTCCCATCGTAATCCAGATTCAGCTGAATCTGACCGTGTTCATCCGGGGCAAAGCCTGTACCCGAGAACTTCGCTCCAACTTTCCTGGGCCGCTGTGAGGCGAAAGACAAGAAATAGAAGAAATGGCGTGTTTTTGAGGACTACACAACAGATGTATTTCACTGAAGCAGGTCGTCATCATCAGTGCCTTATTTATCGATATTTTAGTAAATTTGTGTGTAAAACATTTTGCGTAATCCAACCTTTTTTTTGGATTTACAAAAGTTCAAGAAACACTGATTTTCTTTTTTTGTCTCACCTGACACATTCCATAAACAAAATAAAATGTAATTCCTCATCAAATACCTCAAGACAGTCCTTCTTCTTGTGTGTCAAGGCACCGCAATTCTCACACGCTCCTTTCCTGTACTTTGTGCTGACGGATTTCTGCAGGCAACGGTTTTTATTTTCAGCATTAATCTTTATCCAACAATGTAATCCATTTAAACTAGATGTCCGGAAGCTGCTTACCTCCTGCACGCCTCTCTTATACCACTCCCCTATAGCCGTGAAATTCCTCTCTTTCTCCTCTTGAGGTCTCTGGTGCTTGAGTGTGGGTCTCTTTGAGGGGTCGATGTACCACGGCACAGAGGAAATATACTGGGGAATGTGAGGGTTGATGTCCCTAAAGCATTAAACAACACAACGATATGAAGAAAACTCTAAAGCTTTGAAATCTCAATGTTTACAAACAGCTGTCAGTTACAGTGCGTGTGTAATCAAATGAGCTTGTTCCGACGCTTATCGACGTACTTTCCCTCCTCGTCGACCTCAGCAGGAGCATTTCCCAGCTTCCTCTGTTCCTCCAGCTCCTTCTTCTTCCTCCAGTCTTCCCGGGTCATTTTCTTGGGTTCTTCGAGGTCTATGACCCCTTCCTGACCCGAGGTGCTCTCCGCTTCTTCTGGCATGGCGTCCCAGGCAACAGTCCAGCCACAAAACTGGGATCAGGAATTCCGGCTGCATGACAGATGGCAGGTTTTACTCAGAAATCTGTACATCGGACGCTCTACGTAACCTTACACTAATATTAAATGGATCTAACTTAAGTGTGTTATTTAACAACAGATAACAATCGATTGACGATGTGAAAGTTTCTGTAAGGAAACGTTTATGAAGTATTTGTGGAATGACTCTCCAGTGTCAGTGCTTTGTAACAGTCAACATTTTTCAGCACGAGGAAATCTTCATTACGTTTGGTTTTATAGAAGCTATGACGTCAGCGATAACAGGGACTAACCTGTCTCGTGGACACTGCACAACATTAAATGTGACAAAAATGGATAAAAAAAAAAAACCCAATGTGTGGTTCACTAATCAATTAAAAACCGCAATCACTGTTAAATGTTTTTATGTCTACGAGGAACAAAAATGCTCCATGACGTGCTGTTATAGGAAAATAACCACTCTATTGTTGATTATTTTCCAACAACAGCACGAGACCGAGTATTTTATTCCATTTATAAAGTATAACTAAGCTAAAATATATCACAAATGGTTTTGTACGAATAAACCCAAGGTAGTACGAAACAGAAAACATAAAATGATTCAAACAAAAACAACAACAAACACACAACTTAATATTAATCTTAACTGAAGTACCTACCTGGTAAAGTTACTTTAAATCACATTATATGAAGGCTAATATTGGCTGGCTAGTTAGCACGCTAGCTAACATTAGCTAATGTTACAAAAACGAGTCTTTATCATAAAAAACACTGTTCTCAAATCACACACTTACCTGTAAACTCTAAGAAAGGCAAAAGTAAAAATTTGTATGTTTACAAGCAATCTACGTTATACTGCTGCTAAACTCCAGCTAGCTACTTGTTTACAAGCGTGTCACACGCAGAAACCGGAACCGGAGGTACACATTTCAAAATAAAAGTAGCTACAGGTTTGTGAAAGATAATAATAATAATAATAATAATAATAATAATAATAATAATAATAATAATAATAATAATAATAATAATACATGTATTATTATTATTATTATGTTTTATAATCTATTATTATGCCCGTGTGTTACTTTAGTTGATATGCGTATACGTAATGAGTAACTCTTCTGAATAAAGTGACATTTTAAACGATTCAAAAAACCTTAAAAACTATGTAAATTAATAAATCGTTTAATATGATTTCTTTTCTCGGGCATCTCTTAAAATAATTTCAGCAGCAAAATATACTCTACATGATGTAAAATGCTCCATGCTTCATGATACACCAAAATATCCTACACTATATACTATAAACACAGTATTCTGGTTACTGAGCTTTATTTTTTCCGTATTTTTATCAGCTTCTATATCAACATGTACAATATCTATCCATTTGACATGTGTAGAACAAGCGTGGACCTGCTTAGACTGTGTAAGGACAAAAAATTGGACACTAGATGGCGTTTTAAAGTTGAATAACAACTGTACATTTATTTCCCACATCATAGCCATACCTGTGTGTGTGAATGAGTCTGAGAATGAGTGTGTTCATGATGCACTGAGATGGCTTCCCATCCAGGGTGTGTCCCCACCTCACACCCAGGGTTCTCAGGATAGGCTTTGTATCCACTGACCAAGATAAAGACATTTGACATTGATGTCATTTGGTAGACGCCCTTATCCAGAGCGACTTACATACACCTTATTTTTTTTATACAAATGAGCAGAGAAGGTTAAGGGCTTTGCTCAAGGGCCCAGCTGTGGCAGCAAACTCCCAACCTTCCGATCACTAGTCCAATGTCTTAACCACTTAGCTACCACAGAACCATTACTGAAGATGAATGAATGAATGAATCCTTTATTTGTGAGACAGAGTTCATATTGCACTCTCTTTCTGATCAGTTTTCTGAACCACTTTGCAAATAAAAAACATTTTTAAATTTTAATAATAGAAATCCATCCATCCATTATCTATAGCGCTTTATCCATCTGGGTGGCGGGGAAGCTGGAGCCAATCCCAGCATCTTGGGGCGAGAGACGGGGTACACCCTGGGCAGGTCCCCAGTCCACCACAGGACCAACACAGACAAACAGCCATACACGCTCACATTCACACCTATGGGCAATTTAGAGTAGTCAGTCGACCTAATCTGCATGTCTTTGGACTGTGGGAGGAAACTGGAGAACCCGGAGGAAACCCACTAATAATAGAAATTTGTATCAAAAATACTTTTTAACCTAGTCTAGATTTTCATCTAATGCTCCAAAAAATTCTAAATAATTAAATAAAAATGTTGACTTTTTCCCCATGTAATTTGGCTGCAACATAGTGTTTGTCTGACAAAACCCAAAGGTAGACAGCCTGAAAATAGTTATTTAAAAAAGATAAAACAAATTTATTAAAATAAATATATAAATCAACATTGACGGTGCCTAACAGATGAACAATTTTGCCACTATATTATACCATTTATGCATTATAGAAAACTGAGCAGCCTTTGTAACTATTCTTTAACATTCGGCAGAGATAATTCTCTATGGTATGCTATAGAAGTAATTGCAATTTAGGGATTTATAATGTGAAAACACAGAGGACAAATTCTCATTAACACAGATCAGAATTCTAGCTGGATGAATACGTTATTAAAGATTTTACTATCTACATTATAATTCGGTCATTTTCTAGATATTAAATATTAACATAGCTATTCCTTATTTGTGGCAATAATAATCAAAGTGTTTTTTATTTACAAGGCTTTTTCTTTTCTTTTCTTTTTTTTTTTTTACCTCTGGTGACAGGTCCAAAATAGAATCTATGTTTTAGAATAGCCATGATCCCAGCCTCATGTTTCTGTCTCGGGGATTTCCTGTTTCCATCTTTGTCCACTTTGCTCTATATACTCATTAAAATCTATTAGGCTAGTAAGTTTAAAAATGTATAGATCTTATTTATTTTAACATTTTACCTTTGCAGTGTGGGAGAAACCATGCGAATATGCTCAATCAGTGATCACATGATTCACCAGTGCACTGTACTTGAATAGATCCCTGTAAAATCACATGACATCAACACCGTTAAAGGTTTTACTGCCAAGATATTTTAGGTTTATAAAGTCCTTATAGAAAACTGAAAAATCTACTGCTTTACTTGATTCACAGAGTAAGAAAACAGTAAAATTAATGAGCATTAAATACTGTGAAATTTTAAACTACTAAAATTATAGAACAAGAAATTCAACCAACAGCATAGAAACATATCTGTTCCCATTTAAAAAAAAAAAGTCGGCATCGGAACGTACATGATGTAAAATGCCCCCCTACTAAATAGCTAGCTTGTTAGCTAACTGCTAATAAACTAGATCACATTTGTCACACCTAAACATAACTTGAGTAATTTATTTAACATTGACCAGATTCACCTAAATGTAACGAAGCAACCAAAATTTTATTCGCCCAGTAGCATTAGCTAAGTGAGGTAGCTAGCAAGCTACCGTAGCCTGCAGGATCTCTGGTTAAAAGATTTACAGTATCTAATCTGTGTGGTTTCTTTCATGATATAATAAACTGAACATACACACAACACTCCCCTGCTAAGTATCTTTTTGCAGAAGTACTATGAGAGACAGTCTCTGATTTAAGTGGAAAAGCCTGACTTTGGTTCAAAGGCTTATATTTAGAATCAGCCATCCAAGAGGAGTTTAATTTAAACTCACATATTTGGATGCAGGGGCTAAGAGATTGTTCGGTTGCTCATCAGAAGTATTTTGAGAGCTATTGTTCAGCTACGGTTTTGGATTTGAGTCATAGCCGTAGGCTGCATTTTACAAGTGCTAAGCATTCCTTCCTGATAAGAGGACAGCATTCTTTACAATACTGTGATCATAATGTGAAAAAGCATGAGGGGAAAAACGTAGATCTTAATAGATCACAGACCCATATGCTGTCTAACTTGTACACTATATAAACCTACAACTTAAAGAACTGGGCAGCCAACATCCTATACAATATATCCTACATGCCATAGCTCAAAATGTGTGGTGAAAATGCTGGTAGACTTATAATGCTAAGTTGCTGGTTTCTGACTTTTTACCAACCTATTTGGATTTTTTTTCGCTGCATTTTGACAGCTAGAATCAAATTTTTTATTAAATGTTTTCATGGGCCACATTCAAATGCGGTTATAAATTCGAAAATCTGATACATAGTCATTTGACTCACATGCAAATGCTCACATCTGATTTTCCTGTTAATTCTGAAATTATCATCATTGTTTTGTGACCATAGGCTAGGCCAAATAATCATTTGGAGTTCAAAAGACACATGTAAATCATAAAGAGTAATCATTAGAGCTCATAAGAAATAAACTGGCCTATAAATCTGTTTCAGGGAAACAACCATTCCCTAAAAATCAAAAAACAAACAAACAAAAATAAGCTGTTTATGAGGACATTTATTGAGCCACAGGAGAGGAAAGCTACACACGGCCCTGGCTCCAATTCCAACATACAATTAATGCTTTTAAGGTAAAATACAAAGAGGCTAACGACCACAACAGAATCACTTGTCCTTTCTACGAAATGAAGGTAATCCTCGGGGATAACCTAGTTATCATCCACCTGAAGTATTCAATAGTTACATGTTGCCCTGGAATTAGCTTTGTTTGCATCTAAGCTAACTTAAGCACTTTTGGCTAGCAGCATTTAATGCAGCATGTGAAATCTCGAGAGTGTCCTAAATACGACAGTAGAACACTTTATGCGCTGAACCTGCTAATCAGTTTTTTATTACATGTTACTTGCCCTATTTCCTTTTGCTGAAAAGTTAGCAGACATTTGCATTGAGCTAACTAGCGTTGTACTGACATTCGCTGTAGCCTTCAGTATATG
Organism: Notoglanidium macrostoma; assembly: GCA_030068235.1. NCBI lineage: Eukaryota > Metazoa > Chordata > Actinopteri > Siluriformes > Auchenoglanididae > Notoglanidium > Notoglanidium macrostoma. The sequence goes on along the minus strand of JAQQZR010000002.1, from coordinate 3,266,367 downwards.
CGTATGCTACCATTTGTCTATCATAAGGTTGTCTCTGGCATTTTGGTCAAAAATTAGTTAAACACATAAACAGGAATCAGATACAGGTCGGGTTAGTTCAGGACTTACGTTATATGTAAACAAAGGGGACAAAAATCAAAGGTGTCAAAATCTTAGAATCAAGGATTACAATGTAAATACAGTCTCTTTCTAGTATGTGCTTTCCTGCAAGGATGGAGCTATATTTAGTGAGGCCCTGTGACTGTTAGCTCTTCGTATCAGATTGCAGCTTGCTGTATCTGGACTGCTGTAGCACCTGCTCCTAGCTGTAACACTCTCTTAAGCTTAGCACAGGGTACAGAGATACAGTACAGCTAAACTGTAAAAAAAAAAAAAACACTGTCCATTAAGTTGTTTTTTTGTGTATGCATGTTTTGTAATAATAAAAAACCTCACTTGTTTTTAGTGGCATCATTTCAAGTTGGAGCTACATGGAAGCAGACTGAAGTTTAGGTGGATATTCCTTTACAGGTTTATGGTGTTAGTTGAGGGGGCTGGACTTATCACAGTGCTGAGTGACCTGACTGGACGAAGGTTCAGTGTAGCACACAGAAACGCAGATGCCCTGTTGGAGCCTCATCTTCAGCTCTGTGGTACAGTACATGTCTTCTCTCTGTTCTGTAGCTTTGAGCAGTGGGTGTGCTATTTCATTCAGAATGGTCTGATACAGTATAGCACCAAATGACAAGTACATATAGAACAAATCATGGTCAAGGATTTAAAATTAAATGTTTACTACAAATTCAGTGATCAAGAGGATTTGATTGATTTGCTCATTTAGCCACTGTTGCTGAGAACCTCACCACAGTTATATATGTACATCTTTATATAATAAATATGGAATAAAATTCAAGTGGGTAAGTTGAAAGAGCTCTGTGTGTTCTGTGTGTTAATATTAAAAAGTGCAAACTGTTGGAACTATAATATGATCTCTTACTAAAAATACAGAGTAAGCATACCTGTAGACTTGTACCAAAGTAGCAATACACTTCACGCAGAAATGAAATATTTGCTTTCGATCTTTTTTTTACATTTGCTTTCAATCTTTTCAGCTCCAAAACCGCATATGGTTTGTGGATGGCGAAGATGACGTGATGTTGTGTTTCTAAAACACAAAGGCAGTCCAACTCCAGTTAAGAAACGGTACCCTGTGCTTGGAGCAAAACAATGGAAAGCTGGGTTCTTGAAGGAGACAGCTACTCATTCCTCCGCAGTGCTCCACAAAACTTCAACCTGCAGCACCTGGATGGGCCCAATCGTGTGGAGATCTTCGACATCACTAGTATCCCCAGCCATCGTAGTGCCATATCTGAAACGACTTGCCTTTGTGACATTTTTGGAGATGACTGTGAGTCTCCGACTCTCTCCAGCAGCCCGGCCTCTGCCTCTTTTCCGAAAAAGGATGTGGGTGAGCAATTGCCAGTAGAAGATGCCAACGATTCATCAGATTCTTACCATACAGCTAATGGTTCGGAGCATCTGAGTGATGGGAGTGACACATTTGAGGATTCAAAGGACACAAAAGATTTACTTTTATCCGAGACTGTGGAGACAAACACACCAGCAAGTGATTTAACCTTGATAAATGACAAAAGTGAAGTTACCTTTGCAAATGACTCACCCAAGCCAACAGAAAACTGGCAAGAATCTCATTTGTCTCAGGATACCAGCCTAGTGCAAGCCAAAAATTCAGATGACCAGAAGCTAAAAACGTCAACGTCTGAATTTAGAGACACTAATATTAGAGTAACTGGTTCCACACAGCACATAATCTCTCTTGACCGCTTATCTGAAAACAAGGACCAGAGTCATGCTACCTTGTCTGGGCTTAGGGAAGCTGATTCAACTGAGGAGATAATTACTCCTGACCTCAGGTGTATAATTAAGCAGATGGATGCTTCTTCATCTGAGCAAAAGGAAAATGATTCAACACAGAAGATAATCACACCTGACTCCTCACCTGAAAACAGGGGTATAACAGAGCAGAGAGACACTACCCCATCTGAGGTAAGGGAAACTGATTCAACACAAGAAAATAAATATTATAAACAGAGAGAAAACCGAGATTCTGCTGAGTCTTTTAGTAACTTGGCAACAGAAGATTTTCTTAAGGAAAATAATGATCTAGGCTGCGCTGCTGAGGAAGAAGGCAAAATCTCTTTGCCTGATATTTTACCTACAGAAAACATCTCCCTTGTTTGTGAACCAGTAAAAAGTGACTCTTCTGTTTCTCTGACTAACTTTTCAAATGATGGTAGTGACTTTACTCCTTTCCAGAAAACAGCTTCTGTTCCTTCTGCAAAAGATCAAACACATGATTTGAGAGAAATGTCGGTTCCTCTGGAACATGAGGATAAACCAAATAAATCAGCATCCATAGGTACATTTTTATGTGATGATAAAGCAGGACAGTCATGTTTGGAAGACCCTAACACTGTACTTCCACCTACATATGGTGAGGGAAACACAGATGTAGCATCTATGCCTCAACATTTTACTATTTCTTCTGAATCAAGCGAAATAGTAATCTTACATGAGCATAGAACTTTGTCATCCTTTTCAGATACAACAGCAGGACGGATATCATGTGGGATTAGCGAGTTATCCTCACCCTCTGGTTCTTCAGTGGACCTTAACTCCTCAGAGCCACAAATAATAATACACTCACCTGTGGGTTTCACTCTCTGCCCTTCACCAGAGCCCAAGAACAAGATGTGGTCAGCTGGGCCAGAAGATTTAGCGTCCACACCTGAGAGCCCAGAAAGTGATTATAGACTTACACCTACAGACAAAGGTTCTGTTTCCTCATTTGATTCCAATCTATGCCCTACACCTGAGTCAAGAAGCATTACTTCTACACCAGAAAACAGACAGAATGTCTTAATGTGTGAATTGAGTCCTGCAGCTTCTTCACCTGAACTGAGATCTGCAAGCTGTTCTCCTAAATTTAAAATAATGGCCTGTCTCCCTGTCTCCCTGACTCAACACTCACCTCAAATTGAGAAAAAAACAACCCAAAATGACTTTTCATCTCAAAACGAGGCCCTAGCACAAATCCATGATGTACAGGGAATAATACACGCAGAAAGTTTTATTTCAACTACACTTCCTCCAAAGGAAGTTTCAGATACGATTATTCCAACTGTCTACGACCTTTCACCAACAAAGAGAGGAATATCTAGTCCATCAACAACTTTGCCAAGAGATTCTGTGTCCCCTGATCTAAAGGAAACAAGATATATTGAAAGCCCTACATCAAATTTACTTCCCACAAATAAGGTTATAAATGCGTCTATCTCCTCTAACTTTTCATCAAAGGACAGGTGTGAAATTAGACCACTTTCAACTGTAAGTATACCGAGAGGTACAGAGTCTCCTGATGTACATGAAATAAGATCTGTGAAAAGTTCTATTTCAACCACACCTCCCACAAATGAGATAACAAACATGGCCAGCTCACCTGTTTTCAACCATTCATCGACAGAAGGAGACATATCTAGATCACCATTAACTTTAAATATACTAATAGACACAGCATCTCCTGATGTAGTGGGAACAAGATCCACTGAAAGCCCCATTTCATCTACACTTCACACAAAGGATATTGGAAATGTGGTCAGCTCACCTATTTTACAGCCTTCATCAACGGATGGAGGCATATCTAAACCATTAACAAATTTAAGTACAACTAGAGACACAGCATCTCCTGATGTAGATGGAATAAAATGTGTGAAAATTCCTGCATCAACTACAATTTTCACCAATGAGACTACAATTATGGCTAACTCACCCCTCTCCAACCATTCACCAACAGCATCAAATTTAACTATACCAGTAGATACAATGTCCCCTGATGTAGAGTGCCCGAGATATACTCAAAGCTCTATGTCATCTATGCTTCCTATATCAGAGATTGAAAATATGGTCATCACACCAGTTACACACCTTACATCAACAGAGGGAGGTACATCTAGATCAACATCACCTTTAAGTATACTAAGAGATACTATGTCCCCTGATATAGCGGGAACAAGATGTGTGGAAAGTTCTTTGTCAACTATAATTCCCACAAATGAGACTACAATTATGGCCATTTCACCAATTTCAAATCTTTCTTCAACAGAGGGAGACATATCTAGATCATCATCAACTTTAAATACAACATCTCCTGAAATAGATGGAATAAGATGTGTGGAAAAACCTACATCATCTACAATCCTCACAAATGAGATGACCAATATGGCCAACTCACCCATCAACCTTTCATTAACAGGATGCATACCAAGATCACCATCAAATTTAAGTATATCAACAGATACCATGTGCCTTGATATACAAGAAACAAAATACATGGAACATTCAAATGAGATTTCCATAAACGAGACTACAAGTGTGGCCATTTCACCAATCTCCAATCATTCAACAACAGAAAGAGGCATGTCTAGACCACCATCAACTTCAAGTATATCAATAAATACAGAATCTACAGATGTAGATGGATTAAGATGTGTAGAAATTCCTACATCAACTATACTTCCAACAAACGAGGCTCCAATTATGGGCATCTCACCTGTCTTCAGTATTTTACCAAATGAGGGATGCCTGTCTAACCCACAATCAGCTTTAAGTATACCAAGAGATATCATGTCTCCTGATGTAGAAGGAACAAGATACACTGAAACATCAAATGAGATTCCCACAAATGAGATTACAAATATGGCCAATTCATTAACCTCCAACTTTTCATCAACAGAGGAAGGCATATCTAGACCTTCATCAAATTTAAGTATAACAAGAGATACTATGTTCCCTGATGTAGATTTAAGAAGATGCGTGAAGAGTTCTATCATACTTCCCACAAACATTGCCATCTTACCTGTCTACAATTTTTCATCAACAGAAGAAGGCATGTCTGGACAACCATCAAATTTAAGCCTACCAAGTGAAACTGCATCCCCTGATGTAGAAGAAACAAGACATGCTGAAATGTCAAATGAGATTCAAACAAACGAGAATAAAGATATGACTTCATCCGTCTCTGACCTTACAACACCCTCAATTATACTAACAGATAGAGTGTCTTCCCCTAAAATGAGATATCAAAGATCACCTGACAGATTTGCTGACGATATATCAGCACCACAAATGTGCATGCCTCTGGAATACACAGATAATCAATTTTTAACCACAATCCGTGAGAAGGTGGGTCTTCCATTAATGGTACCAGCTGAGGTATGTGAAATTATGGATCCTGGCTACAAAATGTCCCTTAAAAGCTGCAATCTACCTAAGGATGATTGCACAAACATTTCTTCGGTACCTTGCAGCCAAACTGATAAAATAAGTGATTCATCACCCGAGCCACCTGCTCACAAATTATCTGTAAAACAAATAAAAGAAAGTTGGGAAAGGATGAATGAGAGCATTTTAAATTCTTTGAATCCATGGCAAACACCCAAAAAGATTTTAAAAGTGCCTACTACAAAGGAATCAAAGGAAGGCAATGACAGTGGAAGAGAAATGTTAAAAGAAGCATCAGCAGGTAGTGAAAAAACATTTGGGCAGATGGTTATTAGATCTGGGGAAAGCCCCGGTGTTTTACATAGTAACAATCATAGTGTGTATGAAGGACAGTCATGCAGGAACAAGGGGTGGAGTGGGGAAAGGGTGAAACAGGAGGAGCTTACATTAGGAAAAGGGGTGGGGAATATAGCAGAGGGTAGTTACAGAGGGGAACAGGTTGAGCTGTCATTCAGTACCAGGAATAGAAAAGGGCCTGCAAACCACAGCCCTGCTCCCTCAAGCCGAGACCCAAAGTCTGGAATTCCACCTCGCTATTTTGAGTCTCCCTTGGCAACTCGGCGGCAACAGAGTCTTCTCAGAGCACAGAACTCACAAAAAGAGAACAAGACTGGTGCCAGGAGGGTCCGATCAACTTCTCAAAGCAATCAATGTGGTTCTGGTCGTCTTTCTTCAGAATGTACTAGCGAGACTTCCAGTATGGGTAGTGAATTTGATGATGCGGACAGTGAGGTGAAGTGGTTCACAGACCAGGCCTTCAGGAGCCTATCTAGCCCTCAGGTTGACTACTTGGATGTCTACAACTCAAGCCGTGGGTCATCTACAAATGTTTCACAACTTTCTACAGTGGACAGTACAGGTTCTGCTACATGGATTTCCTATGCAGATTTGCATGCCTCATTACATGAAAATGATGATGTTTTATGTCATACTTCTTCCCTTTTACCCCACGGTACTCTAGACCCAGCAAAGCGTTTTGAGATGGGTAGTTTTGAATGTGTGGATGTAGCAGTGGAGAGCAAAGAGGAAACCAGGAGAGGAAAAAGGATGGTACCAAAAAGACAGATCCAATTTAAGAGACGCAACACTGATGAACAAAAGTCTGCTGACAGTGAAAGAAAAGCTATGGAGTCATTTTCCACACAGACTTGTTCAAAGGACACATTTGTTCGTCAACATAGCACCCCAGCATCAATGCAGGAAGATCTGGTTCAAGGTGAATCTGAAATTCAAACTGCTAAGAAGATGCTCCAGAAGTCTGCATCTTTAGATGAAAGTTCACCCAGGAGTAAAATGGCTTCCACTGTTATCAAGAGTGTTCTTTCAAAGAAAATGGATACTGCAACCAAAGAATCTTCAAGAAGTGAACCATGTGAGAATAAAGAGAAACACATTGAAACTCCCTATGCAGTGGAATCAAGTAATGCAGAGAGGCAGCGTTCCAGTCTACCCTCTGAATGCAGTTTGTCCTCTGAGGACTTTGCAAGCAAAGAGGAAAGAAGCCCTCATCCTCAGAAGAGGAGCTGCAGGCCCAAGGTTCCCCCCAAGCCAGTCTTCAAAGCTAACTGTTTACCTGCTAACAACAACACTGCAGGTGTTGCATTTAATGGTAAAACCTTAGGGAAGGATCAGATAAGACCCACAATGGTTGATGCCTTTGAAAGCAAAATATCTAAAAAACAACCCTCTGGGAACGGTGAGAAAGAGGCAATTAAGATGAAAGAGGAATATAGCAGTGACTCAGGGAGCAACATTAACCGGTCCACAAACTGTACTCCAATTTGTGTTGCAAGCACACAGAGCAGAATGACAAACAGTGACAACAAACACCCCATGACACCGGAAACCCATAAACAACAGGAGGGCAGTAGCAGTACATTCTTGTCAAAAACCTCTGAAATCACTCTCAAGCCTTGTACTATCAAGGATAAAAATAAATCTTCCTTGAAGACATCTCTCTGTCCAGAACTGGAAATATCCAAAGACACCATATGTGAACCTCTGTTAGAGGAAACACTTGAAGAGAGAATGAGATTCAAAACAGGGGTTGAGGAAGACAATGAAGAGGATAATGAAAAAAGCAAAGCAAAAACTGTTATACATAAAGTACGGGATGTTAGGAAGCTGGTTAAGAACACCTACAACCTGTCCTTCAAAGCCACAAATACCACTCACCATGTAGAGGATGAAGTGCCTGAAAACCAAAAAGAAATGCCACCAGAAAATCCTCATCCTTTGCATATTGAATGCAAAGCTGTCAGCTGGAAAGACAAGACAGCATCTTGCAGTAAATCAACCACCCAACAAGATGTAGTACATACTGCTGACAAATCAAAGATGCCACAAATGGATTCATCAATAAGAAGAAATGTAGGAATTACAAAAATAACAGCCAAGACTTCCTTGTCAAATGTTCAACATTCTGATGTGGATTTGTGTGTTGGTTTAGATAAATGCAACAACATATCAAAATCTGATAATTGTGAACATACTACAAAACTAGAAATGCCTCCTAGACCTTCAAGTAAGGAAATATCGACATTAGTATTGCTGCAGGACAGCACACCCAAGTCTATGCAGAAACCAGCAAGTCCTGCTTGCCCCAATGTAAAAGCTGTAAACAGTAGCCATTCTGTGTCGATGCTACGGAAAGAAAAGGGGATGCAAGCTGACATTGGGGTGTGTGATGTCCTGAGTGAAGGATCAGGTATGAAACCTAAGCATATCAACAGGCTAGAGGTCCCCTTGCAGACCTATGCATCAGAGGGAATCTCAAGTGAATCACAGAAAGTGAAAAAAGAAGATGCTGATTTGCCTCCTGAACAGAAGACATCCATAAAAAGTGGTCCACAGACAAGTGAAGGTACCTTGCAGATTAGAAGTTCTCCAAAGCTTAAGGAAGTGAGAGTACTTCCCAATGGAAAAGAGGGAGACAACCAGAGTCAAGGAGATTTTTTACCACCTCCAAAAGAACAAGAGATTACAGTTGCTGCATCAAGCAAGGCAGAGGTAAGAGCATTTTCTAGTAACACAAAAATTAATGCAATGCCAGCAACAGCATCTAAAGAGATTGAGTTACCCATTCAAGTGAGATCAATATCCAGTGACAGACCAAAACCATCTGTGCTGCCTAAACAAAGCTATAAACAGCCATTTGCAGAAATTAGGTCAACATCTAATGACTGTCCTAAAACAGACATCACACCAACAACATCTATTTTAAAAGAGCAAACACATTTAAAGAGTGATGTTAAAATAATTGAGGCACCAGCAACAGTGATACACAATGAGCAGCCCACCAACACTTCATCAAACAATACAAAAACATTAGCTGTGTCAGCTGTGTCCAGCCACAAACCTCAAACTATCCCAGTAACAACAGTGTCAGGTTCTATACAGAAATCAACAGCCACTACCAGCAGGCAAGAGGTATCTATCACTTCGTTGCAAAACTCCAGCAACCAGCAACAGCAGAACATTCAAGAACAGGTGATAGCAGCAAATTCTGCATCTAATCATCAAACCTTACCAGTAATTTCACAAGCCAATACCTATATGCAGTCTACAGTGACAACATCATCTAATAACCAGTTGCATACAGATGAGTTACATTTCCCTACATCAGATGATCCACCCAGCTATGATGAACGAGAAAGTTTTAGCCCCTTGCATCTTTCTGACTTGCCCCCAAGGAGGCAGAACAGATACCATCCTACCACCAAACATTCTCTTTGCTCCTGTACATCATGTACTCATCCTCAATTTGGCCAGCCCTACCATGTCTCACAAAACCAGACACCACCAGCCCCCCGTTCACCAGGTCAGGTGGTTTCATACCCAGGAGCACCACCACAGGCCCAGGTCCGTCCTCATCAGTGCAGACCAGATGGCCAACCCACAATTTACCCATCTGCCTCGCCAAAATCTACAGTACAACAGGCTCCGGCCATGATTCCACCCATGCACCACTCTAATACCTGCCCTGCACCAGCCATACAACCCTATGGAAATGAGCAACAGCAACCTTCTATTCAACACATGGACAGACGTTCAGGTAATCAACGTTCACCACATGCTCCAAGTGGAGCAACTTATAGAGAGCACAGTCGTTCACCTAATATAGCTGGTTTGGATCCTAGATCCCAGTTTTTCAATCCACAAGAACTACCACCAGCTTTTGGTCATGAATATGGAAGTGATGGTCCTGGGGGTGGAGGCGTGTTGTACCCAGAAAATGCAAGTGGGCTTGGGTATAGTCAAGGCCCTCGTCGTGTACTTCTAGATCCTGAAACTGGGAAGTACTTCTACATCGAAGTCCCAATGCAGCCACTGCGAAAAATGCTGTTTGATCCAGAAATTGGACAATATGTGGAAGTTCTTATACCACAGCAGGCTATGTCCAATTCTAGTATGTATCCTCCAACTGCTGCTCCATACCAGGGTCCATACCATGGTCAAGGTTTATATGCATCCCAGTACCTTCCCTATGCGATGCCACCTCATCCTCAGTCTGCCCAGCAACCACGACATCCAGAGCCCTCTGTCCCGACATCACTCCATCAAAACACCATGGGATATGGAAGCTCAGCAAGCCAGGCGCCAAAATCAGATGTAAAAGGACATCCATCGCTGGATCAGAGCTATTTAGAGAGCATGTATTACATTCCTACCGGGATGAATGCAAGCCCAAATTCTACCCCTTCAGACTGCTATAACAAACCAGCAACAAATATGCCTTCTGCTGGTGGCAGGAGGGCATGAACTAGTCATAGATTTTGCATTTGTGTGGCGCTATGCACGCTTTTAGAGTCAGGTTACCAGGAGTTTGCAACAGATTACGTCCAGTAAAACTATTCCAAAATCAAGTACGATGTAAAAATACCAACAGTACAGTATAAAACAATGTACACTGTTCAAAAACATTAGTATGTCTTACTTTCTAGTCCAAAAATCCTTCTCAATCTATACATCAATAGTAGCCCAGCTGTGGAAGAAATGTTTTAATTTGTTATATGATCTTTACAGATGTGCATTGGATTTGTGAACAGCTAATGCTGAATATAAATATTTGGTAAGCCTATTTACAATGCTTATCATTACTCCATTTGTCTGAGCTGGTGACATGCCCATGTTGAGTTTCTTTCCAAACATTATATGTCAGTATGGTTCATTACAGTAATGACCCTGTTAAAAAGAGTTTTGCTCCAACTTGATAACATTATTATTAACACCTACTTCACACCAACTATCCCAGGTGCAATCCAGGCATGTTTCTGAATTTGTAGATATCAATTCCAGATTTCAATATTTATACTAAGACGTAATTCACTATAAATGAATGGATAAAGCAGTAGGATATGCAAATATGTACACCAATGGACAAATGATTACACAAAACATAATACAATATACACTAACATAATACAAATTTTGTAATGATAAAAGCTTACCAAATGTTATTTTTACACACAATTTTACCAAATTAAAGGTATTTGTTCACCACTACAATTTATGCATCCTGTGTTTTCTTTCTGATTGGTATTTTGTTGATGAACTCTTGTCAGGTAATTTATCAAGTGCTCTTATCATAAATTGGCATGTGAAATTTTCACTCCAGTGACCTTGTAATTGTTTGAACAAGCCTGTTTAAAATAATAATAATAAAATAATAATAATAATAATAATTCAAACCATTTTAATATGGAAACTGTATATACACAGTTCACAAATAAGTGAACATAAAGGGTGAAAGTAGTTATGCATTGAGTCAGACTACCACCTAGTGGTAACTTTTCTATAAATATGCACAAAAGATTAAAGCAGTATTTTAGTGTTATTTTCATTATTTTCATGTCATAACTAAAGTAAGCATAAAAAACAATATATTTCACTCTTCAGAATGTTCAAAGTATTAAAAAAAAAAAATGGAGCTGGAAATTTAATGGTATGGAGCCAGAATAGTTTGTGTTGAATAAACTGATAATTCAAGAGGCACTTTGGCAGGGAGTGACCAAAGTTTAACATTCACTTTGTACAATTAAGTACATACTCTTAAGCAAGTGTGTGTATGCAAGTATGTCTATGATTACACTGCTGGTTAAATTAAACGTGGTTGGAACAAACAGCTTCATTAATTATCGGTATTAGTATTATTCGTTTTATATGACAGTAATTGGCCAACAATTACAAATTTAATTTTTTTAATGTATGACACATCATACTTTGTAACCATTTATCGTTTAATGTTGTGTCCATGAGGCAACTTAGCTCCTATTATCATTTATCCACTTGTCACCAGTGTCTCTTTTTTCTCTCTCTCTTTCCGTAAATGTTAACTAAACACCTGCCTACAGAAAAGTTCACCATATGAACGATTATGCATTTTTCCTTGTTAAATAACATCGTGACTTTAATTCATTTATCATTAGGTTTAGATTATGTGGAGCGTCCGCCATACAAGTCAGTGCAAATGAGCTGTTAATATAAACTTAGGGTTAGGGTTAGACTGTCAGAGCTGCTGAAAATGAATCAACACCTTATAACCCATCAGATTCAGGAATTCTACAGTACTGTGGGATAATATTGAGGAATCTTGCATCAAACCACCAATAATACATTGTTAGAACTGTTTTTGGTGAAACAGAACCATCAAATCAGACAGAATGACATCATGTAACAAGGCAGGCATGATCACAGGGTGGTCCAGTAGTGTGGAAATGTTTCCATTTTATTACTCCAAACAGATCTCCGAGTCAATCCCATGCCTACCCGCATGCAGCAGCCGCACCCTCGGATGACTGCATTCAGTTTCCTGGCTTGTCTGATTGTAATGCAGGGTAGAGGCAGATGGGAACTCACACTGTGTTCCTTCTGTATTATTGATCAGATAGTATTGAGTGTGTAGGTATAAGGGTTCACCCCATGCGTAGGTTGCCCTGCATGAAAACAAAGAAATGAACACAGTTCACCTATGACTTCATTTGGCACATGCTGTAGTGGAAATAAACATAGCGTTTTCTTTTGGAAGGGATGTCAGTGCTTTTAACAAACATGGGCACAGCCCTAATGGCAGAACTGAGTCCATAGCATGATTAATTTACACTTATGAAATCATGGCGTACAGTATGTCCAAATTTGCATAGCCTAGAGACACAAACTTTACCTCAGATGTTTTAACAGGAGAATGATAATACCCGTTGTATGAGATGTGCTTCAACGTGCAGGCCATAAAAGGTCTTGTTCCGTAGGTGACGCTAGCATGCTGTCAGGTAGAAACATGAATGCACAAGCTCAACTTACCTGTGTCTCAGGTACACCTGGTATACAGAGAGCGTTAGGAAACCCATAGGATTCCGGATGTGTTGAGTCTCTAGGCGACCAACATGCCAAATAAACTCGTAGGCCGGGCCCTGGACATTCCTCAGCATGGGGGAGGTTCACTGTTGTGGTTTATAGAAGCAGTGGACCACCGGGTGGCGCAATCAGAAGCATTCATGCTGTTGAGGTTTGTTACATCAGAGTATGTAGCCTATGGTTTGCATTATCTAAATAATTGAGGTTGATGACACAAACTTCCTCGTTCATTAAAGCTTTTTGTCTTTCGCAATCTCAATCTGGAATGAGAATTGACAAAAAAAAAAAAACAACTCAAAAATCCACCTTGGTCTGACAAGCTGCCAAAACACAGGCTGAGCTGGTCAAACTGGTAGATCATCTTTGCTAGCTGGTACATGCTGAAACAGATTCTGAAATACCGCTACCAATTCAACATTATAGCTATTCTAAAAAAAATTCAATAACTAGAGAACTTCCAACATTTTTTCATCAGTTTAGATCAGTAGTAAGGGAGGTGGAAAATCACTTACTGGCTGGCAAAGATGGTCTACCAATCAGAGAAGATTGACCTGTGTTTTGGCAACTGGTAGCGGGTCAGACTAAACAGGGAAAAATATGGATTACTACAAGGCCTGTGCTTGCCAGACACTACTCTCACTGATGACAAAACAAAATGATTGATTAACCTAGATTGGAAATTGTTAGCAGTGAGCCAAGTGTGTGTCAGCGTGTGTCTTAGTTTCCTTTCCTGAAACACATGCAGTTCATGGCTGGACGTGGCAGTGGGTGATGTAATAGCCTGCACACTTCTCTCAGTTACCAGGACGTCTTTGGGACGAACTCCTGAGCTGGGTCATAGACTAATGAGGAATGGAAAGAATGTCGACCGGGACTGAAACACAGCCAACAGGACAGCCAGTGTATAGACAGAGAGACAGAGAATCACCCCAGCATTATCAAACACTTTGGGACAAAGGTACAAAGAGGCAGATTCCCAGAAGTCTTTAGAAATAACATATCAAAGGTGCTACTTTATGTTAGAATCAGTACAACGGTCAACGTGGGTCTGAATTGCAGACAGTAAACCGAAGGGTTTGACACGTAAGCCATAAAATGTTCAATGTTTTTAGCTTTCACATGTGAAAAGTGAGAGTTCGTCTCCTTGGAAAGAGCTGAGGCCGGCCGGGGATTCCCCTCTCAGCTCCGCATAGCTGAAAGGTCAAGTCTACTCGGATGCGCCTCATCTCCCACGCGAAGCTTGTGTAGTACCGTGGTGTTAAACAGACACCAAGTCAAACAGACACACCATGTCTGGACAAAGATCTCACTGTGTCTGGAAACGCTGTCTATTTTTCATGTTTCCAGATTTTTTATTCAATACCCAAGGGACTGGTTTTCCAGACATATAACATTTCCAGGCTAATTCACAGCCCAGGCTTAATCGGCGTCCAGAGAGTAACAAGTCAGACGACAGAACTCATTGGAGCGCATGAGTAAGACATAGAAAGTCATGTGTCACTGAACTGGAGGCCTTGTCAATGTTCAATGTTCAATGAACATTTATTACTTTTGACTGCTGTAAACTGCTGGAAGATTTTCTTGTTCAAAATCAATTGTATGTGTGTGGCAGGGTGCAGGTGCAAGTACAACTCCTGATAAGTTACCTTATTAACTTATTAAAATGTTAATCTAATATATTATAGTGACATGGGTCCCGAGGGTACTTGAAACATAACCGCGGCCTGCTTCTTTTTTTTTAAATGATGGAACAGTGATGGAAATCATGATCAATGACAATACAACTTCTTGTTGTCTTTGTTCTCATGATTAGGCTTAATACAAAAATTCTTTGTAACAATTTGAATCTAATTTAAATTAGATTAGAAATTTAAATAAGACTAAGTGATTTTAAGATGTTTCTAATATGGAGGGTATAGTAGCTGGTTTAGTAATGACTCCACAGTAAATAAATAACAACAGTAAACACATAAATATGAAATATTGTGCTTGTTTGTCTAATTGGCCTTATATCTGATATATTTTAAGGTTTGGATTTATTTTCTGTAACAGCAGATTTGACACCCAAAGGTCCCAGTAACCCAGAATGGAGGAACCTTTAGAGAGCGCCTTCCACGTTTCATATTTTTGCAAGTGGTAGCGTGAATCCGGAAAGAAGCACTTGAAGGATGATAAAGAAGAGGAAAGTGAGACAAGGAAGAAGAAAAGAGGAATCAGTGTTTGCTGGTGCTGGCTACCCAGTTTGAGAACCCAAATTTTGAAAAATGGAGAATCATAATTATTGTTTAACATGGAAAAAGCAAGGGAGTGTGAATGTACGTACTTGAAAGTACGCTACGGGCACCTGACGGCCACCTAGTCATTCTAGTACATGCTTAGAAAGGGAGGGGTAAGGGAGGGGTGTTCAGTGGGCTGAATCCTACATAGTAGACCTTTAAATGAAAAATACACTGGTTCTAATAATGTTCTAATAATTAATGCACATGTTCTAATACGTAACGGTTTCTATAATAACAGCCCATTTACAGGGACTTTTATGGCAGGTGCTCTGCATAATCTTTGGAAATAATAAATAGATAAAAAAGTGTTTTGATTTAAACAAAGGGAAAAAAAAACATATAATCATTGATATTGCTAAGCTTTCTTAATGTTTAAGGAAGGAGAGCTTTGTAACAATACATTTTCTTACTCCATGGGAAAATCTTCAGGGCTTTCTGGTTTCTCAGTAACATGACAGGATGCATTTGACTATTTATAGCTGTAGTATCGTAAGTGATAACAAGAACCTACTTGTCTTGTGGATGTTCCAAAACATTAAATGTAACTATAAACAGACAAAAAGCATGACGTGCTGTTTATTAATAAATGAAAAATTGTCATTGTTGGCAAATCACTTCATGTCAGACCGCATTACACCATTCCAGTGTGGATCATTCGCTTATAACAGCACGCCCTGTCATGTTTTATTTATTATGCAATAAATCTTTGCTGTGATTATAAGTTGCCCAAACATATTTTTTTGTTGTTTACAGTTTGAAAATGTCTGCTGTAGTTCATTTCTGTACAATCATCTCTTCTGGTGTGGTTCAGTTTTGTTTCAGATCAGCCAAACGTGACCTAATCAGATGCCTGTCGAGGTTTGTCCACCACTCCCCTTCAGTCTAACTACCATCACCCTTGGAAATAAAAGCTAACTTGTTGAAGTTGACATGTTTCGGTTTCAACATTAGCTATTCTTAGAAACACACAATGTTTGCTAGAAAATTCTTATCATGGGAGGCGATATCTCTGGAAACTATGACAGAGACTTTTGTGTTTGCTATCGCCCCCTGGCTCCTGAAAAAATAAGCATTTTTTGTAACTGTCCAGTCCTTCACTTTGATGTATCACCTATCAGTGTTGAACATAGGCATCCGAGGCATGACCACCACCACCAGCAAAGAATGCTGGGAAGGGCATGAAACAAAGTGTTGCGAAAACACACATCAGGCTACGCAAACTTATCGGTGGAGTTCATCACCATTGTTCTGTATGTCTGAGATCATAAAATACATTCTCTAAATAGCACAGGGCTCTGACAGCACGCTTGGGATACTAGGAAAGCTCCCTTCAGGCTTGACTGAAAGAGCGTGCCATGGTTTAGAGATCAAGCAGGTCATCTAGTGTGGTGATGCAACAGTGCGTAATCATATGATATGATCGTTGGGGGCCAGTAAGAGCACACGCAGTTACACGGAGATGTAAAAGGATGACATCAGCTCTTTGAAGTGAGTGGTTTTGAAATAGCAAACACACAATGCTCTCTCTCTCTCTCTCACTCTCTAATGCACTTACTCAAATATAATACCAATGGACTGTATGTCACACATCCTCTCCATACACTTTGATTATTTCCTTGCTTATTCACCCCTATGATATCCTCAGAAAGCTTTCTCATCGCTTTACTGTATTAAAAACTCAGGACTGTATTGTAACCATTTAAAATTGGTGTTCATGGTATTTCCTTGTTGTGTTTAGGTTTCTACTTGATATTTGCCTTTGTTTACACTTACGTATGTTTCATTTTAACACACTTCTTTGCATGTAATGTAGCACTGAAAGGCTCACTACTTCATTTAGCCTCATTTTGCTTAATGACAATAACATTCACTTTAACTTTAACTTTAATTACGGACTTATTTGACCAAACGCCTCATACTTCACCCGTTTACAACCCAATCTCGATCTACAGCATTACTATGGACAGAAATTTCAACATGTTTCTCTGAACTGATGAAAGATGATTGCAATGGTCAAAGGAAGTAGCAGCAGGATTGATGATCAAGCTATAAGATAAGCTCAACCCGAAAGGAACAAACTAGTTTACTCCAAACTCACTGATAACGGAAGTCTAACGACAGTAATTGGTGTGCAAATAAATATTTATATGAAAGCATGAATTCTTCAGTCAAAGGTAGAAATTAATCTATGAAAACATCATTCAACAGTAATGAAAGTAGCGTAAAGTCTGTTAAACACAATGATGACAAGGCTTTCATTATGGATTCATATATACAGTATAATCAAAAAATCCGGTCAAAAATATTCAACCAGAACTATACGTACAGTATTACTATGAATAAAAATATTGTTTTCCTGTACTGAGAAAAACACAGACACCTAATTCACTCCAAATTTGCTTATGATGAACCTCTAAGGGCAGTTGTTGTTGGGTTGTCAGTAAACATTTAGGTGTAGCATGTTTTATATGAAACCTTCTTAATGCTTTCTTTGGTCTAAGATAGATGTAAAAATGAGCCTGAAATACTTATTTGATCCTTTCAAAAATAATAACTTTTATTATAGACAGCTTTTTCATAAGGTAGAATTTGTTTATGCGTCGATATAGAGGCATAAACAAGGAAATGCCCCAATTCCTGTTTGTTGCCCCACGGTTACCACAAAACCCCTGGGAATGTGTAATTAACCAGCTTTAGTTTTAACGTCTGTCTCATCCTTAGATCATTATTGTTAATGGGTGCAGTTTGACTTGGTGTTATGTAATACATATGTAGTGCATATTTTACATTTATGGCTTCCCAACAACTTCCCTTAGACATGATTTATACAGTAAGTTTGACGTAAACATGTTTTCCACAGAAAGAAGCACTAGAGTAACATTAACAGCAAAAAAAAACAAAAAAGGTTTTGTGCTATTTGTGTAGTGTCTGCATGTGACTCCTGTCTTTCCTCAGAACGCCTTCCGCCGGGTTGACCTTACAACAGCCCTGCTGCTTCCTGTGGTCATTGTAATCATCATTTCGTCTTTCCTCCTCTTCCTCCTCCTGAGGGCAAACAGTAGTCCCACCAGTGCCATGACTGGACACCGCAAACTTGCCAGAGTCTCTGAGACACGTGTTGGATTTATCTCTCCGTCACTCCGCTCTTACGCAAAACAACTCACCACACCGTTTTTATTTCCAGTGGGTCGCAGCTCAGGCTTTCACAGACGGCTACTGGCCTCACATTGCGCCTCAGAGTATTTATGCTAATGGTATATTTAGTGGCTGACGGCTTGCTCATACCATGCCAGCCATGATAATGAGGCGGGGCACGGCTATATTTATCAGGTGGGGGGCGGTATTCCTCAGCAGCGGAACTCACACACTGAGTGACACACACTAAGGCTACAGAACAACATTTCAGATGCTGGGCAGGAATCAGACCAAGACAAACATCAAACTCACTAAATGCACAGAGAAACGACAGCAATGTTTGTTCCAACAGTCTGGGAGGGTTCTCTACAGTAATAAGAGTTTGAGGTTTTGGTGTCTGGCCTTGTTAGTGGGTGTCAGGAAGAATGCTTCACGCTTCTTGTGTGGGTGAGTGTATGTTTGTGGTGTGCGGTAGGATGCAATCATCCTCCTATACCAGTTTGTGAAAGAAACCAGCTTGTATTTCTATCAGATTCAGGTGATTCACTCATTAACACCTTAAAAGAATAAACCATATAAACCAAGAGCCAGTGCCAGAAATCTGAAACAAGAGATTTGGGGGAAAAAAAATTACATGGGTTCAGAGATTTTAGGCAAAATAGGTACTTTTCAGAAACCAGCAATTCTGAAGAATTCCACTGAAACCCCCTTGACGCAGTCTGTGGCTATTAATATCTCCTGTGTGACTCTCTATACAATAAGCAGGAACTGAAAAGAGGATGAGAATGAGACGAAAGGCTGACTTTACTAAGATGTCGGAAGTTGGAAGTCATGACTTCCAACACCCAAGCCCATAGTAGTAGCTCTACAAAGCAAAAGGTGGTGTTTTTCTCTGCTAAGTGTTAAATGATTTCTCCACTCTCAATTGAAAATTGCAAAAATGTCACCTGGTCTTTTTCTAGTACTGTCCAGTTTCAGTGACCCTGTGACCACTGTGGCCTCAATGTCCTTCTCTTGGCTGACAGGTGTAAAACCCAAAGTAATCTTCAGCTTTTTAGTCCATTCACCTGAAGGATTGATGAGTTGCATGTTCTGCGATGCGTTTCTGCTCACCATGAATGTAAAACCCTCCTGGCAGTTTGAACCTGTCAGGCCATTCTCCATTTTACTGCAGAACTGCTACTCACTGGATTGTTTTTGCACCATTTTGTGTAAACTCTAGAGACAGTCATGTCTTGCTGATCAAGGCCCATATGGCATCATTAGCCATCGCATGGTCAAGCTCTTGACCTGTATCTTCATAATTTTATGCATTGATCACCAAGGAGCTATCAAAATACTGTAAGTCTCTGACAATGTTCTGGAAAAGTATCAATTAGAGTTTGACTATAAAAATATATCCCAAACTTTGAACATCCCACAGAGCACCATTAAATGCATTTAGAAAAAAAAGATGGACAGAATATGACAAAACCTCGACTCTGCCTAAAGGAAGCTGTCCAACAAAACTCAGTGACCGGGTAAAAAGGGGATTAGTCAGAGAAGCATAAAAGCCATGACATACATTCTCAATTAGTTCCATTTCAGTTCTAAGTTATAACACTTAAAAATATGGAAAATTCAAAGGGGGTGAATATTTATGCCACTGTATATTTTACAACAATGTGCTGCTAGGTCAGGAGCTTCCAACCTGCTGACGTTCTACATTTTTTTGTTCCATCCCAATATAGTCGCTGAATATGGCATCAAAAATAAGCTAGTTGTACAGAATAATTTCTCACAGCTCTATGTGGTAGGTCCAAAAATGGGTCTGAAGAGATCCAATAAAGTGGTTTGGCTCTGGAAGACATATCTATGACAAGTAAACATGGAAACCCAGAAGAGTTGAGGGCTCTGTGCAACACTAACACCCCGCCTCTTCACCTCCACTCTCATACTCATGAACCCACAGGAACTGCCCATTTACATGTACTTAACCAAGAGTCTGTTTAAACAAACTGGATTTCAGTTCTGGGCTAAAGTTTGTGAATGAGCTTGAAACTATTTTAAACCTTGTAGTTTGAGCAGATGGAAAATTACAATAGTTGGTTCCTTCCGGGGAAAAAAAATAAACCAGCATGACCAGAACAGTGCTGGTTTCATGTAAGCAAACTTGCAAAATGATGCAAGTTGCACCTGCAAGACCAGTTTTCACAACAGTAACAAGCAAAAACCAGTTTAGGCCAGCATTAGATTCATGAACTCAAACAGGCACTGTGGACCCTTGCCAATTTCTTTGCAGCTTTGCAGGTCAGTAGATATAATTTAACTGGCAGCCAAAACAGTGAGATAAAACAAAGATAATAAGGTCAAACTTTATGGTTCACTGGCTTCATTTAGGACTAACTAGGACCTATTGAAAGGCCTGCTGGGAAAGCCAGTCAGCAATATATTACACCAGTATATTTTGAGGTCATGGAAGGACAGCATAATTCTTTAACTCCTCAAACTCTTATGACTGTCATAACGCACCACTTTCATAGCTACTTGATTCATTTTGATTGATTTGATTTGAAATTGATTTGATTTGATTCAGTATGGGAAGCCAGTCCATCACAGGACACCATACACACATTCACAACTATGGGGAAATTTACAGTCACCAATCCACCAACCAGTGGGGGGAAACTTGAGAACCTCGAGGACACCCAATCCAGACACAGGGACAACATACAAAACTCCACACAGACAGTAACTCAAGTTCAGGATTGTGCCAGTGGCCTGTAAGGCCCCACATACCCCACCACCAATCAGAATGATATTCCTTAAAACGAATAACTGAATAATAAGTTAAAATACTTAAACAATGTTTAAAGGGTGAATGAAGGCTGTTCTAGTATATGAATTAAACAAAGGATTCAAACCTATACTACAAAAGCAGTGGCTCCATAAACATAGTAATGAAAGTAAATGACATAAATGAATGATTGCACCAAAGAAATCAGAAATGGACCAAGTACAGAACCTTGTGGAGCACCATACATTCATGAGTTTCTTTTTTTATGTGTATAACATTGTAATGGTAAATCAAGCATGAACACTAAGGTGCACCCATTCTCAGTAGACCTTAATTAGCACTTACTTAGCACTATTTCTATATTTCACTGAGATTAAGATCTTGATCTGTTTAGTCTATGAGATCTGTTCATGTGTATGAGCTGTATGAGCTTAGTTGCTGCACAATAGCTTCCTTTCAGCTGCCACAAAGGTTGGAAAATGGCATTTAATTAGGCAGTGCTTATAGGTCAAGTTTTGGTTCCTCGATCAAAGGTTTAATAGAATCCAGAAATTTCTAATGGCAAGTAACTTGAGCATACTTATACAGGATCCTTGATTTTAAAGATCTATGAAACAAGATTAAAGCAATTGGATGAATTGGGGTGAAGGATTTCTGATGCTCTGCAGCTTGTTATACTGTATTAGATTACTGTATTAAATAACAAGTTTTCTGAAGCTGAAGATGTACTTGAGGCTTTCCCAGTAGGGGACCATTTCAACAGTGGGGGCCAGCTTGGAACCAGTTACTCCATCACATTAGATCTTTTTGTTCTCCAAAAAGGAAGGGGCTAGAGGGTTTGAGGTTTTGTGAGGGGGTGCAAACTTGACTTCACAAGCTTGTCCCAAGGTCTGTGCCTTATCCCAGAAGAAACCCATGTAGACATGGGGAGAACATGCGAACCTCCACACAGACAGTAACTTGAGCTTAAGTTCAAACCCTTGAGCTGTGGCATACCAATACTACCCATTGCACCACCATGCTATCCTACCAGATTCCCAGTAAGAATATAACGTGTTGGGTAAGAGTCACAGATTATCTTTATTACTTTTGATCACAGCAGAAAAATATGATCAAGCTGCTGTAAGAGGCTGTTTATAGTCATTGAGGCTTTGGAGTTCATTCGAGTTTAGCTTGCACTGTATTTCATTTAGCTTTCAAATAGTCTGGATTAGAACATCATAATGCAACCTGGCCTTTTACTCCCATTCTTCCTTTAGTTTTTAGCAGCTGTACTATTTATTATGACATGAAAAGAAGACTATAAGCAGTGAATCAATTGATTATGGTCTGTTGGAATGAATTAGCAACTGGTCATTGTTTGCAAATGTTGGAGGTCATTGATAAAGCCAAAATTGTGGAATATGTAATACAATGCTGGGTGTGGCAGGAAGAGCATGAACAAATGAAAGGGTTTTGGACTCTAAGGATTGATGTGGTTGTCCAAAACCAAAAAAAATCTTGAAAATACATTTTGGCAGTTATAGGCACATCCAGTGGGAAGTGAGGACAATGTGTTTCTCCTTCTTGGTTCCTGAACAGAATCCAACTTATCCATTCATCCATTAACCACTGGAGAACATCATGCACTGCATGGCAAGCACAAGGGTCACGTAAACACAGTAAATACAAAAAGAAATTTGTTGTGTCTAATAATTAGGTCTAATGTCTAATAACGTGTAGGTGTTTTGAAACGAGGCGTTTTGCAGAAACAAGCTGGATCCAGACTCGGGGGAATTCTGCATGGCATTCCTTAGCTGTGAGCCGTGTATCCAACTGGGAGCTCCTCACGTGCCCAGGCAAGCCCTTTGCTCCATTTACAGACATTATCAAGAACTCACATCTAATTCTTCACTACTAATACATAATGTCGTCAGCCACATGTGCGTCTGTAGGGGTTGAGACATCGTATTTG
This sequence comes from Notoglanidium macrostoma, assembly GCA_030068235.1. Lineage (NCBI taxonomy): Eukaryota > Metazoa > Chordata > Actinopteri > Siluriformes > Auchenoglanididae > Notoglanidium > Notoglanidium macrostoma. Next base: position 3,243,530 of record JAQQZR010000002.1, on the reverse strand, counting down.
TAATAAGCTTAATGCTAAAGGTTGAGGCATGGTTTTCTTAAAAAAAGGCTTTTTTAGGCTTTAGGCTTTCTTAAAGATTGGATTCATAATACTGTATAGACTGAAGAAAAGATTTTTTTCCTGTGGTGGTCCCATTAAAAGAAAATTATATATTATAGTATAATGACCGTAAGCCTTTTGAAACACACATAGTCTATATGGACCAAGTGATTATATAACTTACCATTTTCTCTTCAGCCCCTCCTCTTAATGAGATCCCGGTTAACTTGTGAATTCCCAGCATATAGCCTTTATTAGGAACTAAAACATCTGTAAATGATTCCAACCTTGTAAAGTTGTGCATAGGTTATGACTTTATGTAGTAATCCTATAAAAAAAAACAAGACAAAACAAAACAAAACAAAAAACTCTACATAATAAATGTTGGTCCATTTGGAATTCCAGCAGTTATTTTCTTTCACCAACATGAGATCCTTTGCCTTGACATTTGCATTTACTGATTTGGTTGATATTTTATCCTGAAAGATTTATAATTGAGATGGTGATACAATTGCGCAGTTAACAGTCTTGCTTACTGCTTATTTCTGCTCATTTTTGATTCTAAGGTCAATAAAAAAAAAAAAATATGTGATATGCACACTTACACTATATGGCCAAAAGTATGTGGACACCTGACCACCACACCCACATGTGGCTCATCACCAAACTATTGGCACAAAGGTGGATGCAAACAGTTGTATAGAATGTCTTTGTATGCTGTAGCATTACAATTTCCCTTCACTGGAACTGAGGCCCAAATCTGTTCCAGCATGATTATGCTCCTGTGCACAAAGCGAGCTGCATGAAGACAATGCAATTTAAAATAAAACTCTATGGCAAGTCATTCCTAAAGTATTAAGCTATGTGTAAGATCTTTCATGATGTGGGTGGCATTACAGTCTTTTATTTGTGAAAGCCCCAACATTTGCAGCTTGGCAGCAGTGGGATTTGAACTCACAACCTTCTAATCAATAGTACAAAGCCTTAACCGCTGATCCAAAATCATGGCAAGTGATATGCACCAGGAGCGTCTAAAATAAAGTCCTAGGATAAAGTATTTCCAACAGAAGGCATACACTAATCTTAGGAGTGGACGATTTCCCTTAAGTCTGGTTTCTGTTATATTCACGTCATAACGGGGTGTTTTTCTGTCCCCTCTGGCATACGCATTAGGATATATTTCTGCTTTGTGACAATGTCAATTGTTGAAAGAGCTATATAAATAAATTTGTATTGAATAGTGTTGAATTGTACTTGTAGAAACTCTTTCCCATCAAGTCTTAGATCATAACTCAAAGTTAGACTCAATGTGGGAATACAATTTATGGTTTTTTTTGTGACGTGAGAAGACTTTTCAGCAAGCGAGAAAAAAACGTCTTGGGACATATTTTTCTGTTTGCACTGGCGCTTCGAGTAGCATTCATGAAGGAGTCTATGAAACGCGGCATTTGTTAGAAGGATCCTACTCTAAGCCCTGTCATTGAATTTTTGAATTTCAAAGGCAGTATTGTTTCATGTTCAGGAAACTCTGTACAACTGAGATACAGTACACTGCTGTAGCATTCTTTAGCCATAGTGTGAAAATCTGGGCAGCTGCTGACTGCTTTAGGGGACATGTCAAGCCATAGCGATGGTTGCACTTAAAATAAAAGGATTGTAAGGACTATAATTCCAGACATTTTGTCTTTCCTCCCACTCTTGGATTAAAGTGATATGTGCCAGTGATGCAAGCGTATAGCACGTTATAAAAAGCCTTTGGAATGTCTATCACAAAAGGGCAAAGGATAATCATGCAAAGCGACTCGAGCCAAAAGAGAAAACGTTAGAATGCTATATCGTCTGAGTTCAGTATCAGGTAGCACCATCAGAGAAACGAGCACTGAAGGAATCCAGCAATGTGTGGATTTAGCTTAAACGATTTATATAAATCATGTTCAAAGATGTTCCTTGGGTTTCCTGTCGCACATGAACTCAGAGTCACCTTTGTACACACCTGTGGTGCACGAGGTAATCTGAGGTAACACATTGACTAGGAATGGCTAGAGAGAAAGAAGCTTCACAGAGTTTAGTCGAGACTGAAATTTCCTGGCAGACGTGGTAAAAGAAGGCCTGCTGAAATGCTTTACTCACCTACCCTAAATAAATCCTTGCAGGTTCAAAGTAGAAAACCTGCTGCATTTACTAAAAGTATGAAAATACATGAAAGATTCACAAATAAAGATAAAGACGATTGCCTCATATCACTGATTTTATTTCCTGATGGTAAATTAGTGCCTCTTTCATCAATGAAACAATGAATTCTTCCTAATTTCCTTACGCTAGCTAGCATGATAACTCACCACACGAACTAGTCGGATGCTAAACGCTAGCTGTTAAATCTAGCAAGCTAATTTAACCATCATTGTTACGAGCCGAAAAAAACAATCAAGGTTTTCATTTTACAAACTGCTGTCTGCCCTCATAAACTCTCATGTTTATATCATATGTGCTTTATAACATATGTGTTTATATCATATGTATAAAATGTGAACATTTATCTTCATAAATGATCTGTCAGAAGTTAGACTGTACACTGTAGACGTCTCAACATGAAGTTTGGTATTAAGACTATGGACAAACTAGCGATGTCCAAACCTTCACATAACTTAATGTAACTTTAAGCCATGGTTTTAATTAGAGGTGTAAACCTCATGCTACCACAGGAAATGATAGTAGTTCAATTCTCAAATCAACAGTTCGGTATTTGGCGATACCACTGATTCCGAAATGATATGATTCGATTTAATAAACATTGATTAACATGTAACCAGCATTGATCAGAATCTTGGGGAGAGCTACTGCTAATTTGCTAATGATGATGAGGTAGAGAAGAAATATTTTAATTATTAGGTTTATGGGCAACCTTGCTACCCTACTTGCTTTCTCAATTACTCATGGGATAGATATGTACTGGATATATCTTTTTTTGCACACTTATTTTTGATAAAAATTTATTCACAACAATTGAAATATTCGATTATATGATTGTCGCCTGATTGTTTTCAATCGTTGCCTTTTAAACTGATGCATCGATCCACATTGACGGTATTAGGTCTCATTCTTTCTTTCACATCTGTTAAAATTAGTCTTATTAAGAATTTCTATTTACTTGAAGCTTTCTGACACTGACAAGTCAGCATATGACTACAAATATACGATTATATATAACTATTAATCATATTTGAATATATGATTATGTTTACAATCCAAAAAAGACATCTCAGTGAGTCTTGAATATAGTAAAATTTATCTAGCAATAGTTCCTACTACAAGATTATAACAAACCAAATAGAAGATCATTAAACCTCTAGACATGTTTTACTATATTCAAGCTTCAAATACTCTTGTTCTATTGGCAGATATTATTTCTTAAGTAATGAATGCTTAAAATTAGCAAAATTATTTGCCAAAAAAACAAATATTATTTTAAGCTTGAAGTTAATAAAAACAATCTAGAAATATGGTTTAATTATCTGATCTTTGGTTTATTGTAATTTTACAACAGAAAATTTGACTATATTAAAAATATTTTCGCTTGAGAATATGAAATCTAATCAGTAGGAAGTAAACAGTATTGTACATTATTACCTCCCTCCTCCCCCACAGTACCTGTAATACCAAACCACAAAATTTGCCTCCTAAAGCCGGGAAATATAATAGTTAGGCGGTGGAGGTGTTCTACATTTGCATGGCCTGGGCTTGGTTTGCTTCCGCTTGTGATGAAATGCGTATTGAGCAAAGCCAACACGTCCACACATTACTCACAACTCTTCATTGTTTGTGGATATCACTCACCGGAAGGCTTTGCTTGTCAATCAGTAAATAATGTGGCCAGAAGATACGTGTTACACACTTCTGCCCCACCTTGTGAGGTCACATGACTTCTCCAGGACCTCCAGGAGACAAGCTCAGGCTTGGAGAGCAGCCAGGAGCAGCACTGTGTTTTTATGGCATGTGGTAACTTTCCATTTTTCATAGTGACGGTACAAACAAACAGCCGTAAAAGTGGCTTATCAGAATAAAAATATGTAGTGGTTCAGGAAGGACTTTCCTAATTTCTTTACCAGATGTTAGGGGAGAGTAGTTACTCAGCGCAAGCTGAAACCAGTTTTGCGCCACTCAAGGCCTGTTTCCTTTAGCGGTCATTCTGTGAACTAATACACACACATACACACACAAGCTTACTTATTGTAAAAACAAGAAAAGTGTTTATGATCCAAATTCATCTTGTCAGAGAGCCATAAACTATGTTGTCTCAGCTTTTTGGAAAAGCATTATTAGACTGATTATGTCCCAGTAATACAGTCATTAGGCGAAATGTCACTGTCTCCACTGTCTCTCATTTTCTTTTTCCCTTTCTCTCACTTCATTAATACCCCTCCTCCCTCTGTTTTCCAAGAAGATTGATGGATCGCAGGGCTGTTAATGCAATGCTGAAATGCCAGTCCATTTTGTCAGCAGAGCACAAACAAACTCAAGAATACTAGAGCTTGCATTTATTTTGCTCCTTATTTGGGCCTTCAATGTTATGTTTTTACTTGCTGAAGTTTAGACGCCCCAAACCTATTCTTCAAATTTATAATTTTCACTGGATAGGTAACCTGGAAGTAACATTTCTCTGCTTGAGAATTTGCTTTGTTAAGGAGGTGTGTGTGTACTGGAAACAACTTGAATGAGTGCATGCCTTACTTCTTGACAGCTTTGCTAACCAGACCAGAGTAGAGTGCCTACTGATAAAATCTTGTCGCTTTCATTTATGTTGCTCTAGAAAAGAAAAATGTGTCTAATGGAAGCTGACTCGCCCTTATTATCGGCTTCATGCTGGGCTTGTTATGTTGATCCAACAATGAAAGATGCAAAGAAAACTTATTAGAGTCGTTGAGAACAAAGGGCAGTACTCGCCAAAAATTAACTCGGTATTTACACAGGGAAAGTTCCTCATGTTCAGAGTTGGTTTACACACATGCTTAAATTGATTTGCCGAGCAGATTTTTTCAGCATCTTAGAAAATAATATATTAAAATAATGTTGATATTTTTGTTAATCCTATGCACTTTCCTGCACGTAAAAATTTCATATAAAAAATTTGGTCCTCTAGACAAGTAATGTTTTCTGGTTGAGATGCTTTCCTCTGTGTGGAATTTTTTCCGTGGATGTAACGGGATGATGCTATTAATTAATTTATAGTTTCATGTTTATGATGCAATGGCCTCAGTTGGCGCTCCATAGACTTTCGATGGACTTAATACTACGGCCTCGTTTGAGATGATATTGCACAAGAAATGTGGGCTTAAGTTCAGGGACAGAGTTGCACGTAGCTGACACATACCTTTGATTTTGGTGCACTCCAGACCGTGCATGCAACTCTCACGCAACTTTCCAGTATTTTTGCTTACGCCCATAGTTACGTCTGAAGACTGAATACCAACGTGCGCAGTGTCTGGATTAAATCCTCGTTACGGACGCGAGACTCAATTCTGAATATGGCCCTATATAAATATAAGCTGTAATATAATAATATAACATAGTGTATGCAACAAAGGTATTGCTTGTTTTAACATGATATGTGAGAGTTAAACTGTAATACATAAAACAATAATCTGATGAGATTATTCAATTATTGCCCAACTTGCTGAAGATACTAAAAACTCTGTGTGTGCGTGAAATATTTATGACAGCTTGTCAAGATCCACATGTACTGTTCAAGAAGCAGTAATAATCTGTGTAATGTAAAATGCATGTACTGTAAATAATCAGTATATTATATACTACACAGTATATTTCATCATAAATACAGCATATTTTTTACATGGATTTATTTTTGTATTGTTGAATGTTATGGACGTCCTTTTCTGCTTTTCTGTACAACTACAACTAATCAAAGTAAACAAAAGCATTCTTAAGTGAGAGTATATTGTAAAAAGATTTGCCTTTGATACAGGCCGCTTTGAGTTTCGATGACCGGCCCATAATATCTGCCCAGCCTACAGTTGGAATGCAGAAGAATGGATCTTAAGAGAGGCATTAAAGCCTGACACTCCCTCCGACTGCTGGTCATATCATTCATAAGCACCGTGTGTGAGTGAGTGAACCTTGCATATTAGTGTTGTTTTAAAGAACACTACACTACACTCCACCTGCAAAGCCATGACTATATTTAATGAGCAGCTGCACAAACATCTCTGTGTTTGTTCATCCTGGTTTTTTTTTTTTTATAGCTTTATGATTTAGGAACACGAACAAGATCTTTATCTCATGGCCAGCTGGATCAGTTGCACGGATGGTTTATGAGCAATGCAAAGAGTGAGGAACAGTTTTTATCCTCATGTCTGAGCTCATAAAGCATTAGATATCATCATAACACACAGTGCTGTTGAATTCATGAACCTGATTGGTACAAAGATTTATATTAAATTGCAGGTTTACATAGAATATGTTATCGTTTCTATAGTAACAGCTCATTCACAAAAGCTAATGCTTCACACAATCTAAGACGCAATCTTGTGAGTGTCAGCTCTTTGTGATAGAAGTAGGTTTTCCTCCATGAGAAAGTCTTCTTAGCAAACACAGAACGTTCAACTAATGTCGTCTTATGGTTCTATGGTTAGTTTTTACAAAAAACCTTCTGCTAATCTTTAGAGAGCCTTCTCTCCAGGTTAATGTTAGAGGAACATTAATACAACTAAACAAGAACGTTCTCTGAAGATTCTCTAAATGTTCCCACATTCCAAACGTTAGGAGAGCGTTCTGTGCAACCAAAAACTAACATTATATTTACATGACTTTCCTGGCAAACCATAGGACAAGCGAGCAAACCTTCATAGAACGCTCCTGTAACCAAAAATTTACATTCCCGGAATGTTCTGGGATGCAGAAATTGTTAGCTGGGAAGGAAGTATTTTCTTCTCTTAGAAAGAAAAAGAAGAAGTGAAAGAGAACAACTATTTATAGCTGTTCTAATGTAAGTGATAGCAGGAAATACCTGTTTTTGGAAGTTCCACAACATTAAATGTAACTATAAATGGAAAAAGGATGTCATTTCATTTTTAGATAAGCATGGTAATCATTGGAAAATTGATGTGGTATAGGAATACCCAACATGACAAGCAGCATTTTCCTTTCATAGAAAGAAACAGGAGAAGCTGATAAGGAAACAACTATTTATAGATGTTCTAATGTAAGAGATAGTAGGAAATAACTTTTAAATGTAGCTACAAATGGGGGGAAAAAGTCATGTCATTCTTAAATAATCATTGTAATTGTAGGAAATCTGCTTGTGCAGGTGGAATACAACACCCAACACCACCAGATAATCAACTTTTGGGTGGTAACAGTAAGTCACCGTTCACATTTTCCTGTGTGCCATAAGCGTTTTATTGCTCACAAATTTCTAACAAATCAGACTGGATTAGTTTCGCACAGGAGGGGGTGGCTTAATCGTTACTATAATTGTATAATTGGCATTCTAAGAATATCCATCATTTCCTACAAGAAAGGAGTGAATATATTACAGATAATCAATATAGAGACAATGTTTTCTGCACTATATGGCCAAAGGTTTGTGGACACCTGGCCATCACATCTATACATGCTTGTTGAACATCCCATTCCAGATTTATTCTGGGTTTGCTATTATAATAAGCTCCACTCTTCTTTGAAGGTTTTCCACTGGACGTTGGAGTGTGACTGCGAGGATTTGTGTTCATTCAGCTACAAGAGCATTGAGGTCAGGTACTTATGTTGGGATGTCGAGGAGGCCTGGGACTTCCCAATTCATCCCGAAGGTGTTCAGTAGGGTTGAGGTCAGGGTCCTGTGCAGGACACCTATGTTCTTCCACACCAATCTTGGAAATCCATGTCTTCCTGAAGCTGGTTTGTGCACAGAGGCATTGTCATGCTGGAACAGGTTTGGGCCTCTTAGTTCCAGTGAAGAGAAATCTTAAATCTACAGCATAAAAAGACATTCTGTACAATTGTGTGCTTTCAGCAGTTTGGAGATCACCCACATATGGGTGTGATGGTCAGGTGTTGACATCCTTTTGGCCATATCGTGTATTTTCTCCAATAGATATGTGTTTATACCATAGAACAATAAAATGGAGTGAACATTTGAAGGGAATTGAAAGGAAGTGACATTTCAGAGTGCTTTAGGTAAGATATTAAATTCCTAGCACATTTACAGTCTTCAAACATTACATACATGTTAATGATCAAGCCGTACAAACAAGCAGTTACTTTAATAAAGGTTAATAAAAGTACATACAAGTAGTTACTTTATTAAAGGTACCTAGTACGCTCTGGACTTTTGGTGTGATGATGGTGCATGTATCATTACGACACTCCCATCTCCTGTAATTTCTACAGATCTTGTTCAAATCAGTGGTAATTACTGCTATTAACTCTAAACAGAGATATGTCTGGAAATCTAATCCCATCCAAACAATACTCAGGACAGCAAACACAAAGCAGGAAACAGTCCCTTTAGTCCATATTGCTGATGCAACTGCTTTGCATAGTAATTTTATTATTAGAAACATCCCCAATGCATTTCAGATGAATTCCACGTTGATGTGTCATACATCCCTTTCCCTTGCTGTATTAGATTTTGCACTGTTTGCTTTGTCATTGAACCCTTTACTGCTATCATGCTGAAGCATTACTGCTATTGTACGTCTACAAAATGTCTACCTTTGTTGTACGTAAGCCCAGTCATCCATCAGTCAGAGGAGAAAGACTCAGCAAACAGCGGCTTACACGCTGAGACACAAAGCCCCGGTCCTCTGAGTCACTCTTACTCAGCGCTCAGAGGGAAATGTCTCCATAATGACCCCCCCCTCTGCTCAGGATTTTACAAGTTTTACAAGGGGTCCAGGTGAGAGGCTACAACGAATGTTTTTCATGTTGTTGCCGTGTGAGGCCATAAATCACACTCAAATGTGCTGAAGAAACAGAAACTACTTATTTTATGACTGATCTGGCAGTGCAGTCTGGGTTTCATTGTGGCTAGACAATACATAAAATGAGTATGGCTTATGAGTCAGTGATTGTGTTTAGACAGATGTTTATTCATATATCTGATGAATATATACACAGACGTTTAACAACGCAGAATAGGATTTTGTTGTTTGTTTGTTTTTGGATCACATTTGAAGGAAATACAATCTCAGCGAAATATGCAAATGAAATCCCAATTCAGATGAAGGAGGTCAAGAAATACTTGTATATCAGGGCGGGTATTTTTGGAGTAACAAAAAAATCTGGCTCGTATCAGCAAGGCTGTGGGTGGTGATACCTGCTGATAACCTCCTGATATGGAGCAAAGGACTATCCAAACTGTTTCAAGTTTCCTCTAAACCATTGAAGACAAAGCATTCGCCAAACATCCTAATGATGTAAATAGATTTGGTATTAGATTCTGTATTGTGACTGTCACTGCTGATCCACTGCTGATCCACCGCCCTCTAAAACTCAGGATCCAGCCTGAAATTTGACTTCTCTCAAACACACCTGCATTCAACCACACCTTCTTCCTGTACCCTCATTATTACTCAGTTTATTTAAACAGCACATTCATTAATGCTTATGCAATCCTGAGTGATATTGCTGATTGTATTTCCTGCCTGTGTTTTAGATTTCCCTTGTTCCCGTATTCGAACCGGTTCTCTCTTTATTGCTCTGTTCGCCCTATTGATTAACCTTTACTTTCAACTGTTAATAAAATATTTTACTTGCCCTTACCGATCCCTTCCTCAGACATTTGTGAAAAATATCTGATGTAACACATCAATCCATCTACAACTAACAAGAGAAAAAGCAGAAAAGCTAAGAAAATCTAAACCATTTTTTGCTAATAATAAGATTTCCTTTACTCGCCAAAGTTTACTTTCTTCCACAGCTTTAAATTTTTTTCTTTGCTTTCTTTTTTCTTTCTTTTTTTAAAGCCTTAACGTTTCCTATGTTATTAAGCTTTGATGTTCAACCTTCTCATTACTTCCCGGGCTTTCATTAGCTTTTCCCAGTGCTTCAAGAGGAACCCATCAATGACATCACTGGTACCGACAAAATTCCCCTTTTGCATTCCTCTGAACTGAAGCAGTGCTCCCACGTTGTCCTAGTTCAGTAATACCACCCAAATGAAACAAAGGATCATGTATAAAAGAGGCCAGGATGAGACAGAGGTGATCTCCAAGCCCACACACCCTGCACACTGTACTATAATACGATACAGACCGAAACTAAAAAAGTAAAAAAGGGAAAAGTAGGTGAAAGTGGAACAGAATGCCACATGGACTATTCGTAGCATTCTCGTGGTGGCATTTAATTACTGGAATTGATATCAAAGTGGACATTCACTCCTCCTTTAACTCTTGATTTCGGTTTAACGTGCTTAACACATGAAGCTTAAATGTTTCCTATTTTCAGTGTCCATATTCCTTCATGTCCAACTTCACGAGAGATCATCTGTAGCAGGCTCATTAGTAAAAGCTCTTCATCAGCTCGATGTTCACTAGGTCATGGGAGAGTCATTCCACAAAACCAGGCATGCACGCTCCGGCTTAATCCTTCCAAACCACAGCATTCAGTCACAGAAGGAAATGGCAGCCAGGGGTGGAGGCTCTGCGAATTTGCTGGTTTTTCAAAAATGAGTCAAGTGCAAGTCATTGTGTCCCTTGTGCCAGTATGCTGCAATGTGGCAAGAAGGAGAATATTAGACAGGCTTGAGACACTGACCAAGAGTCTGCTTATGTATCTGTATGTGGGGTAGGAAATCGTCTGAATCTTTCCAATCTTTCCAAAGAGACATCACTGACATGTGTAGAAGCACTTATGTTTGTTTTTTCAGGGGCATGAATTCTAATCCAGTCCTAGGGTTAGGGGGCACAAACTTTTGTCCCAGCCCTCCAGCCATATCTCTGTGTCTCTCTTGCACTCTCTTTATCTCTCATGTCTCCTCTACTCATATCTGACATACAATCCAGCTTCTGGAGGGTGTAAATAGCACGGTGAGAATTTCATAACGTGATAAAGATACACAAGTGTCCAGTCCAGCCTACGATGAGGTCATGATGGAGGAATCCATTGGCAAGCCCATGTAGGCCATCAGGAGAGAGGTGTCAAAGCTATTTATTCAGCGGTTGACAGTAGGCGAGAAACGAGCATGTGGAGCGAGACCAGAGAGGCTTCAGAGAGCCTGATGTAGACAGGTGTCCTCTGTTTCTAAGTAGAATAGTATCTCACAGGACATCACAAGCATCGCAAATATGAGACTTTCTGTCAGCATTGTTGTCTGTGATCTCAGGCTTATAATCTATTATTCAGTAACTACTATGAATTATTCAGTAACTACAGTGAAAGCTATTCAGTTATGAGTGAGGAATGAAATTCTGGACACTGCAACGTTATTATTTTTGACCACTTCCTTGTACTTACTGCATTTTCTACGCTCTCTTCCCATAATCACTCACACTCAGAAGCGTGCGGTAATAGGAAAATAATCAACAAATGGATGACGTGATGCAAAGCATAGTTGCTATTAACACTTTGACATTGATTATTTTCCTATTACAGCGCAACCTGAAGTTTATTCGTCTTACTCATAACAATCATAATTTTTATTTTTTAAAGAATGCCATACATTTTTATCCACTCATACTTACAATTAATGTTGTGGACCATCCATATGTAACGTGTTATTTCCTCCAGTTACTTACATTATAGCAGCTACAAATGGTCATTCCGTCACTAGCTTCTATTTTTTTCAAGTTAGTAAGACAAAAAAATGTAGCTTGGGCGGCCCAGTGGTGCTGTGCTTAGCACTGTCGCCTCACAGCAAGAACATTCTGGGTTTGAACCTGCTGGCCTTTATGTGAGGAGATTGCATGTTCTGCACATGTTCTCCTTCATGGGTTTCCTCCTGGTGCTCTAGTTTTCTCCCACAGTCCAAAAACATGCATATTAGGTTAACTGACTATTCTAAATTGCCCATAGGTGTGCATGTGAATGGTTGTTGACCTCTGTGTTAGCACTTCAATAGATTGGTGACCTGCCTAGGGTATACACCACCTCTCACCCGAAGTCAGCTGGGATTGGCTCCAGCTTTGCCACAACCCTCAATGGATAGATAGTGGATGAATGGAGGGATGAAATACGTAGTTTGTTATGCTACTGAGAAGCTGCAAATCATAATTTTCTCTCATATCAAAAAATAAAAAAAAAAAGAAAAAGAAAATGTTATAGCTTTTCTAGGACTAGGCAACACTCTCAGAGTTGATTTTCCAGTGTTAATCAAAAATGTTAAATATAGAGTTGAATTAACACTGTAAAAATATGGCTTAACACTAAAGGAATAGATTGCATAGGGGGGAGGGCTGAATTACTGAGTTATGGTGTTAATCAGAGTTAATATGTAACTATACATAGAGTTATATTAACTCTGCATCTGAGTTATATTATTAACACTTTAGAAAGTGTCAAATTAGCACTGCAAAGATTGGGACAAAATAAACGCCAGCAGAGTGTTAAAATAAAATCTCTCAGAGATGATTTAACACTACAGAATTTGCTGCTGTGTAGCAATAGGTTTGCTAATTACGATGGTTATCAAAATAATGACCATAAGTTTACAATAATGATTTGTGAGCAAAACTCAAAAACAGCTAGAACTTTTAAAACCTAAGATGTTATGTGGAAATGTTTATTATAATATTCATTGTAACAGATGCATATATACTACATCAGATTATGTTTTTCTTTTTTCATTGAGTAAATTCTATCACAGAGGAACAGAGGTGCAGGAGGTAGTGTCGACATCTTACAGCTCAGCTTCTCACAGGTTCAAACCTGTTACAATGAGTTTTTCGTGTTCTCCTGTCAGTGTGGGTTTCCTCTGGGTTCTCCTGCTTTCTTTCAATTCCCTAATAAAAAATTGGGGGATAAGGTGAGCTAAAATGTTTTGAAGACTTGCGTTCCTTCTTCCCTGGATAGGCTACCATGACCCTGACCTGGAAAAACAATCAGTGAGGATGAAAAGAATTCATTAATGTTACAATTAAACTAATTGTAATGACACAGACTTGGATCATTTATAGGCTAGTGTGTGTGGAAGTGATTGTAGAAATATTAGTTAAATGAAATATCAAGCTTGGCCACTATTGTGGCCTTAGTAGAAGAGTCTAATATTAATAAGTTTCTGAGTGTTAGATAGTCAAGAATAAAGGATTTCACAGCGATATCTCCACTTCACCTAGTGAGGTTCTTCGTCTCGGCTATATCCTGGGATTTCATAATGAAGGACCTTATCGTCTCCTTGAGTATTCTGTGTTGTAAGAAGTGAAAGTGGATCACACAGTGACCTAACAGGAAACTTTTTTGTTGTCCGTACCAACAGCTTATTAATCATTCGGGGCAGCGATACACACCCTGTTTAACAGACACACAGGTAACTCATTGCTAACAGCTCATCCCACTGACTCAAATCAGCTGTAGCACGTCATCTGCGTGGAAGACATACACGTCTTACACCTCTCACACAAACACATGCACACACACATGCTCACACACACACAGAGTGCTCGATCAAAGAGCCTCAGAATAAAGTGCTGATGAGATTTCCAACTGGTAGAGCGTGTACATCCAGCGTGGCGTGGAAATGGTCCATTGTTAAAAATGGAAAAGGAAGCACCTTGCACAGCAAAAAAAAACAACAGCCGTCACCACAGGGCTTTCTTACCGGCACACATTAAACATTACTCAACTGAGTCATCTTGCACAACTCAAGGGTTACAGTTAGAGGGACTGCAGGGGAGGCGGACCCACCTCAAGTGTCTTTACAACTTCCTTTGATGAAATGTTTTCAACGGCCTACTGTGCACCATAAGGAGCTAGACAGCTGTGAATGAGGCATTACACACTACCGGACTGGTTAAAACTTAAACACTAACTAATGAGCCAAAAACCCACAATGTGCCCTCAAACGCTTCCATCTTTAACCCAGATGTGTGTGTTTTTCATCAGGTTGAAAGGTGTAGTGGCTTTAGGACAGGCTGTAGGGGCCTAATTCACAAAGCCTGTTGGCCATATGGTTAATAGTTGCCTACACACAACCCACAGAGTGTGGTAAAAAGAACATTCAACGAAAAAACTTTGTGTGTGAATAAAAACAGGATGTGAAACAGAAAGTGGGTTAAACCGTGCGGTTCTGATAGGAAGCAAGAATAAAGGTGAACTTTAGGGCACGACCGATGAGCCATACATTACTGAAAAACAGTTGTAGCAATATCCAGGCAAAAATATTTTGAATGCGGTGCAATTGATTCATTTATTGAAAATTCTTGTATTTTAAAAACGGATTCCTCATTCATCTTTACTAAGTACTTTATCCTGGTCAGGTGGTTCCAGAGCGTATCCTGGGCATGAGGTGGGAATACACCATAGCCGGTCCATTGCATTATATTGACACACACATTTATACTAGAGATCGCATAGATACAATACCCAGCCTCTTCACTGCTTGCTTATGTAGTATTTATTTAACATTATTAATGTGAAATCTTGTTCTAGATGTCTTTATCAATTCCTGTAAATTATTATTTCCAGACAGAACAAGTCGATTTCTGTTTACAAATTGGAAAATAGCTTTGATATTGTTATTGTTCTTGTTTTATGGTAATATCGTAATCGGAAATAACAAATAAATCTGATATTGAATGGAATGTCTATAAACCCAAATAAAATTGATGTTTAAGTTCTTCTAAGTGTTAATATGGTGGCCTTGAACAAAGTACTTATGCTCTGCATACGCCCTTGTGGAACATTGGTGTGCCATTCCTCCTCCCTCCATTAGGAAAGGATTAAGCCATGCCCAAGCGTGACCAAATAAAGGGTTAAAAGGAGTGGAAATGATCTCTCCAGCGTGTGGGCGTCACACAGCTGAATGCCATTGTATCACAATGAGGAGCAGATTCAGTAGCCTGCTACAGACGCTCTTTAACTTACCTTTCATCTCACAGTTTTCCACACATTGTAAAGGTGCAGGCTAGGAAGTGGTTTAATAAAGAACAACATGACGTTTTACAGCTTATGGCCAACACATTTGTAACTCTTGATAACAGGGGAAGGAATGTCAAACCTGATTTGTGCAAAAACACTGATTTTACTTTGACTTGCCATTACTCATGTGTTTTCATTTAGAGCTCATGACGTAAATCAAACCTGAATAAATCAAGACAGATGCGTTCCTTCTGAACTTCACTAAACTAATTAGATGTTATGGTGTGCATGTGCGTATTCTGGATGTGTGTGGAAAAGGAAAAGAAAGCTGCATCAGGATACAGGTGCACTCTGAATGATAAAGGAGTAAAAAGGCAGGAGGCCGGATAGACAAATATTCTTCTCATATAAAGGCTGTGAGGACATATTCATTTTATGTTTTCATGTTTTTTCCCCCCAAAAAACTGGGAAATGCCACTTAGCTGCTTACGCGTGGAAGTGAGACACTGATCCGGTCTGATCTGAAACGCAGTTAGAGCTAGATACTTAATTTGTCCTAGAACCTGAGCCAGTACCTCTCCACCTTACAGCGATCTGGCACCTTTGCGACTTTTAATAACAAAAACAATGTAATGATAATAAATAGTTTCAATGTATTTTTACTACATAATAATAATAAATAGTTTCAATGAGGTTTTTCTGTCACCTCCATTCTGAAATTACTATTAGCTCATTTCCATGATGACCGATTAGTGACTAGTGATCAGGGGGTGCGCGTGTTATCAGTCACATGTGATCACACATCATATAAATGGTGACAAAAAGCAGCTGACCTTGTTATTGTCATTTCCTACACATATATACAAAAAGTAAGAGGTGTCGTTTCTGTTTCTGACTCTTTGTGGCGTGCTGGTCATGAAATTCAACCCTGTGATGTTGGATTTTAAAGGCGGAAACTAAATTACATGAAAGCTAACATAGAATTTTTGTCATTTATCTCGCTATTCATGCTTAAAGGGGCCGGCTCACCCTTTCCAGAATCCTCTGCGCCACCATTTTCGATGGTAGCGATATTCCAAAAACAATCCGCAGCAATCCACAAAACTGGAGACATCCTAGGACATAGATCTTAAATTATAATGTGAAATTGAAGATATTTTGTCAAGTGATCTATATTTTAATTTCTTTCGGCCGATCGATTTTGTTCTCATACAGTTATTCTGTATGTAGTGGACCCGAAGCGGTCTCGACCATCTCTAGCTGAGCCTAGTACACAAAAACGCACAATGCGAGACATTACAAAACATAACAGTTCTTGAGAGGAAGATTTGTACCTATCTGACTCTTGTGTTAAAACGAGTAGACTTCTTAGGTTTTTTTTCCTACAAAGAATATTCTAGAAAGAACCGTATAAACTCTTTTTGATTTTAAGTAGTCCAAGAGTAATCAAGTGATCTACTCAAATCATCATTGAGCTTCTGGCTGAAATGTATGTGTACTAGCTTGTTGAGAGAATACATGAACGTAAACAAGTCATAACTTTCTGCTTTTGTTAATTTGTTTTCAACACTCCATTTAGCGCTCTAATTTTTGTGTGTGGAGGTTTCCTCTTGAGAAAGGGAAAGTAGAACCCTCTGTAGGAAATAAACACTTTTGTCTATACGGAGAACCTTTAAAAGTCTATACTTCACACTCTCCAATAGAGTCTCGACTA
This sequence comes from Notoglanidium macrostoma, assembly GCA_030068235.1. Lineage (NCBI taxonomy): Eukaryota > Metazoa > Chordata > Actinopteri > Siluriformes > Auchenoglanididae > Notoglanidium > Notoglanidium macrostoma. The sequence goes on along the minus strand of JAQQZR010000002.1, from coordinate 3,226,750 downwards.
GCACTCTAAAGGGGTATTCGATTTGTCACACTGGGAGAGCATTTACCTTTTCTACAATAGAGGTTTCATGAAAAGTCCAAGTCGAACTGCTTTGGAAAGTTAGCGTCATTAACGATGTACTCGCATTACAGTACTTGAGTATGTGGTTCACTGTAATGGTACTTTCTGAGTATATTTTAACCACAGTATTTTTACTTTTAATTAAATTTAAAAAAATATATATATTGAACGTTATTTCATTTTTTTTTATTACTGTAGCAGATAAATAAACGCATTTAATCCCTGAAAGACGTAAGCCAATTAGAAGAAACATTTTAAACCATTTTGAGATCCAATCATAAAGTAAGCACGTTCTTCCTGCTGTACACTCCAGGCACCAGATCCTTAGCAGCAATGTCTGAGAAAGTGGAGACAAATGTGCATTCTGGGCCCAGGTAACAGCGTGATAACGATCTGCAAATTACGCAAGCTAAAAACTGTGAAGATATCAGCATTTCACAGCTCAGCAACTTTTACACAAACACTTCCGAGTGAGACATTAGCTAGCTGAGTGAGATAAGCTAGCTAGCCAGGTCTTTTGATATTTCACAGTATGAACGCTTCATGTTAAACTTTAAATGTCACTTCAAAATGTAGATTATGTGACTTTAAGTAGCTAACTATAAGGTTAGGAATGTATGAATTAACATGAGCTACCTACATTGCATGCTACTGAAACCCAAACAGCATGGGCTAAGTTAGCTAGCCAGCTAACATTACCAGTCAAATATGCCGTTGATAAAGGAGGCAGTGTTCACTTCAGTGTAGCTCACTTCGCTAAATAACATAGGAGCAAAATAGAAAGTAGATTTTATTGGTTATTTGTGTAGACATAAAAAGTCATCTGTAAACTACTCAAGTAGTTTTTCACCATTTTATTTACTTTTACTTGAGTAACCAACACTGATCATTAACCATGTAGAGAACCTTTGAGGACATGAATAAACTATTTATAAACCAATAAGTTCAAGAAGTCAGGTTTTGTTTTTTGTATCAGGCGTTTTTAATTCACATTTTTCATTTTTTTTTAACACTGTGAAAGCTTTCCTTGCTGAATAAAACTGCTGTAAAACTTTTTTTTTTTTTTTTTTTAAATGTTGTTTCATCATGTTTTCTCAAGAAGCAAGAAACTATAGATATTTGAAAGTTGGATGTGAAGCTACAAAACATGTTGAATGTATTTAATACTGTAATGGAGGGAGAAATGCTTAAATCACTCGTAGTTGAATTGTTCAACATGGAAAATTTCTTTTTTTTGTTTGCTTTGCCACATTAGAGTCTTCTTTTGTAATATTTCTGAAATTTTAATAAATACAGTATTAAATATTTATATTTATATATACATTTATATATGACACATTTCAAACACATGGACAGTAAAATCAGATCCTCTAAAGTTTGGTACAAATAAATATTTAAATAAATAAATTAACACTAGGGTCTCAAAAACAAATGTACAGTGAGGCAAAAAAGTATTTAGTCAGCCACCCATTGTTCAAGTTCACCCACTTAAAAAAAGATGAGAGAGGCCTGTAATTTTCATCAAAGGTATACCTCATCTATGAGAGACAAAATGAGACGAAAAATCCAGAAAATCGCATTGTCTAATTTTAAAGAATTTATTTGCAAATTATGGTGATGGATAAGTATTTGGTCAATAACAAAAGTTCATCTCAATACTTTGTTATATACCCTTTGTTGGCAATGACCGAGGTCAAATGTTTTCTGTAAGTCTTCACAAGGTTTTCACACACTGTTGCTGGTATTTTGGACCATTCCTCCATGCA
>JAQQZR010000002.1:3169565-3197065 GCA_030068235.1 Notoglanidium macrostoma | reverse complement strand
CAATAGAGTGTTTTCTTATCAGAAAAGGTTTCAAGTAATATGATTTTGATGGAAGCTAAGAACCCTTAATTATCGAATGAAACATATTTTTTATCTAAGAGTGTACGGATTAACGTCTGGTGGACTCCATAAAGGTTCTATGCAGAACCCTACATCAGAGTGTTTTCTTATCAGAACCCTTTTAATGGAAACTGAGAATCTTTAATTATCCAATGAGCCATTCAAAAACAAGTTTATCAAGTACCAATATACCAAGTATATCTAAATTATAAACATCTAAATGTTCTATATATTAAGAACAAAAGAATTATTAATAATGACAAAAAAAAAACAACCTCCACATTCATATACTCATTTTCCACCAACAGGAAATGAGATCTCTTCTAGTTTGCTACTAATTTTGAACCATTTGGGGCATTTTGACCAAAATTAAACTGGTTCGGAAGCTGGAAACCTGGTTCCCAGCTGGACCCTATAGCCAGCTGGTTTTCCAGTGTGATCTGTGATGACATCAGTGGCCGTGTCATTAGTTTGGAGAGGAATCAGGGAGTGGCAATGGAGAATGCAATGAAAAGAGATAAACCAGACAAACATCTGTCAAAAAAGAACAAAAGCTCACAGGTAATCAATGCGATCCACCATTTGCTACTACTGTTTACTTCATTTGTGGATTGTGTACCACCCTCTGATCATGACGCGTCCTTGATTACAATGGTTCTGCTCAAAACTGGTGTAAACGCGGGTTAGTTCACTATCTGCCACTGAAAATCCTGAATGGAACTGGCTCAAGAACCTGTACCCTGTTGGTGGAAAAGGGGTATTACTGTAGGAAAAGGGTTCTTCATGGGTTCTGTTAGTCTGCATTTTTTCCATTTTACGAGAGCGTTTATAGCTGCTACATTGTAAGCGATAGTGTTTTGTGAAAATTCTACAACTATAAATGGATAAAAAGTATGATGCGTTGTTCTTTCATAAAAACATTGATATTATTGGCAAATAATAATTACTGCGATGTGAGAGGAATAAAACGCTTCAGGATGAGCTGTTACAGGAAAATAATCAACTCCAGGGTGGTACGAGAACCTCGGCTTCATCACACCGCAATATTGTTGATTATTTTCCAATGTTTGTTTCCTGAAGAGTATTAGTCTTTACATATATCAGTTTAACTTCCCTATTAAAATGATATCTTGCTATTGAACAAACACTCTCATCATGCACCAGAATGCAACTGATTAATCACCTACTTTTATTCATGTAAATTTCCTCCAATCACCTAAACACTCCAGATAATAAACTGGAAACTCACTATATATATATATATATATATATATAGTATTAATATATCATGTTTCCAGTCTAAAATATGTTGGGAAATCAATCAAACCCAAACCAGTCAGTAAAAATTACTTTCAAGGTTTCGATTGTGAATTAGCTGCATGCGTGTCACACAACTCAAGCGTCTCCAATTATAAATGTATTCAAATTCACATTGTTAGATAGAAATAACATCCAATCCATGCTTTCATCAGGATTACCGAAACACTGATGGTGTGAATCGCCTGCCGGGGAAAAGCAACACACTTGAATATTTGCCAACACGTTACTAAGACTTGATTACAAAGATCTTTTATGAACTGGTAAATTTATAAAAATTTAAAAAATATTAAAAAAAACCTCGAGGTGTCTGTATTTTTTTTTATTAAAAAATTTTTTACATTTAATTTTTTTTTTTTTGTACATACAGAATATAATACTTTGAGAAAGTTGTACATGTCTGTCTGTCCAGGACATTTCACCTCCACACCACCAGAGGGCTCCCTGCTCTGAATATTAGGACTTTTATTCTGTAGTTTACACTCAGTTCCCATCTGTCTTGTAGCATATAAAGGAAATGGACTCATATACACATTGCGAAGCCTTGCCATTTGTACTTAGTATCTTTCTGTCAAGTAGCCACTTCTACATCTGTGATTTTGACACAACACCCCCTATTTATACCCCTGTTAATATTATATAAAAAAAAATAATGAATTTTTTGTACACCACATGACTAAGATTTGCCAAGACATGATTTGACCTCTCTGGTTATGTTTTATATTTTAGAAAATTGTTAGCTAATAGCTAATTGTTTCACGTAATAAGACTTTACCCCAAAGTACAGCTGATTTCTCGAGTCATAAGGTGTTGATTAATTTTCCATAACAGTAGCTATGACAGTTATTCTGGCTGTACAGGTTTATAGTAGCCTCTTGAGACCCAAACTCTAATGTCGTGTGCCTTGTCATATCTCCACACCATTTCTGTTTCTTAGCACATGAGAACTATCGAACATGATCAATGTTTTCAAACAGGCAAAAAAGTAATACCCAGTACCCTCCACATAACTTAAGGCTAATAATAAATCGATATAGAATGAAACACGTTATGATCGTTGATATGGTGTTACCTTTTCTGTAAGGAGATTTTTGGTGCATATTTTTGGAAGGAGTCTCCAGATTCAGAGCTTTGGTAACAGACAGGAAGTTTTCCAGTGATTTTTGAAGTGCTTTAGTTTAGTATCTTATAAAGAAGACAGTATCAGGTCTGGTATCAATATCAGCTGATATTGAAGGGATTGGTAACGGAATCATTATCGGAAAATAAAGCGTGGTATTGTGTCATGTCTATTATGAATAATTTATCTCATGTTACGAACAAAAAGTAAATCTCTGTACCATTTTCATACTCTAGGACAATATCTTGGAATATAATTCCTTTCAAACTAAATATTCTTTATTCCGTTTGTCATCACGTCTTACCTGAAAAGCTTCTAATAGCTTGTCGTTGAAGGCGATGACGTCACTTGAGCCTGGTGCACCTTTCTCACCCGGAAGACCCTGACCATCAAACATGAGAGAGTGTCGAATTTTAAACACGGCACACGCCAGTACAATGACACTTTGGTAAAATTGACACGTTGGAAATAAATAATTATTATGTAACTAGTAATTATACAAATAACTGCTGACATTCTACTAGTAACTGAGCATGATCTCCTACTTGGTTATACGTTAAAATTCAGTAGATATATTTAAGTGTATGATGGCTAGAATATTTTAAAGTTCTTCTTTGCCTTGTTTTATGATGAAACTCTAAATCCCATGAATAAGAACGTAGAATTTGTACTACAGCGCTGATGAATTCTCAAATCTGATTTCAGTCAATATGTTTTCTCTACTGCGGTTCTGACAATAGTTTCAGGTGGTATATTCTTTATATATTACATTGCTCAGTAGCTATAGCGTAGGCTGTGTATAGACACAATTTTGGATGAGACAGACTTCCACTATTACTTCTTAGCTACTCTACAGCATAAAATAAAAAAAGCAAGCATGTCATAGCTCTTTACCAATAATTTGGAATAACTGGAAATTTTGGATTCCTCTAAGTCACATGATCTTTTTTTGGTTTCTTGACTCACCATTTCTCCTTGAGGTCCTGTTTCTCCGACTTCTCCTTTGTCTCCCTGAAAAAAACCCCAACATAATGAAACAATGAAACATAATGGGGGAAAAAAATCACCTCTTAATTAAATGTATATAGTAATGATAATTACTGAGGAGCCTAAAATTGGATAAGGGGGCGTATCATTGTGCACGCTTACTTTAAGGCCAGGGAGGCCGTCCATGCCTCTGTCACCTTTGGTTCCTGGTTCACCACGTTCTCCCTGCCAAATGGAAAATAAATAAATAAATAAATAAATTTAGAAATAAATACACTGTCATAAATAACAGTACCAAAGTGTATGTTTCCTTGTCGCTTTATTGTGGTACCATCAGGAATACATCTTTGGTATCTTTCACCTTTACATATCTTTGAAGGTACCTTTGTCCTTTTATGAATCTTTAAAGATTGACTCTAAACGGTAATTAAAACTACACCACACACATTCTCAGGTAAAACGTACATAATAAAGGTTCCTCATAGTACCACACTGGTAACAAGGAAGAAATGCTTGGATTTGGGATTTGCTCACTCAAACTGACGTGATCTCATGCAAAACACTACAATCTCATGCATAATTTACAATTATTAAATTATAATTACTTATAAAATATAATCACTTAAAAACAGTTATTAATTAATAATATAATAATTATATTTTATATCAATTAATAATTGATATAACATATAATAATTATATTATTAACTAATAACTATTTTAAAGATAACTATTATCTATTTATATTATTATTATTAATATTATTATTTATAATAACTATTTTCTATATTGAATAATACATTTCTTGAGATGAAGGTTAAACAAAATGCCTTAAACAAAAACAACATTAAACAAACATTAATGCACAGAAGCAAATATGCAAATATTCTACAAACATACAAGTTTGGATACACTGCATGTTCCCGCCCCTTCACATGGTAAACCAGTGTAACATTTCATATTCTCTACATGGCCTGAATTTGCATATTGGAACGTGATTGGCTCTTATGTTTTATGACACAATAAACTTCTCATGTGTTCATGTTCATTATACATTTTCTGATTACAAGTATCCGTTTATTAAAATAATGCAAAGAAAAGGCAGTTTTACATTTGTAATTAATTCCTCCCTGCTGTCTAATGCAAATGTTGTTCTCATGGAAATCCTGTATAAATTCTATATCCTTACATCCATTGTAAATGCAATATTAAAGCCATAGGGGAAATAGACAAAGTAAAATAAAAACCTAATTTGGCATGCTTATGCTTATAGTGAGATTCATAAGTGTGTATCCTCTAACCTTTGACCCCGGGGGTCCCTGTGGGCCTGGGTGACCTGGTTGACCATCTTCACCCTGAGTGTTAGTCAGAAAAGCATGAACACAAAGCCACACTGATGCTGTACAAAAACATGTGTACACAAAAAGGCTCGACATGATGCTTGAATGTACAGTACCCAGGGAAGGCTAAGGCGGAAGGTCATTTGTACACACACACACACACACACACACACACACACACACACACACACACACACTAAAGCTAAAGAAGTGATCTCTGAGTAGAGCAGAATTTTTAGAGATCTTACCGGATCACCTGGTAAACCTCTTAGTCCCTGTGAGAGAGAAAGAGAGAGAGAGAGACAGAGAGAGAGAGAAAGAGAGAGAGAGAGAGAGAGAGAGAGATAGAGAGAGAGAGAGAGAGAGAGAAAGAGAGAGAGAGAGAGAGAGAGAGAGAGAGAGAGAGAGAGAGAGAGAGCGAGGGATGATGTTTCTATTGATAGTTGAAGATAAGTGCATGTGCAATAAGATAAACAGAGAACAGAACACCAACCTGATGTCCATTATTCCCACGGGCACCCTTAAGAAAAGGGAGAAAGAGAGAGAGAGAGAGAGAGAGAGAGAGAGAGAGAGAGAGAGAGACAAAAATGAGATAGTGAGAGAAACATAGACATAGATTGACAGACAAAGAGAGACATACATACAGAGAACCATACAGAGAGAGAAAGAGGGGACAAGAGAGAGATAGAAGATGAATGCATGAAAAAGTTGGTTTATGTAAAAATAGAGAGGAAATAGCCATGCTTCCATTAGCCTGCTTAATGTGCAATGTGAAATTATCAACTAAAAAAACAAGAAATGAAAACAGGTGAATTTTGAAAAAACTCAAATACCGCATGTTTTCACCCGCATGAGGTGCTTTTTTCAGGCGATTCGAGAAAGCAATAATTTGCAAAATTGAAACGAAAACACATTTTTCCCATTTAAATCACATCACATGAGCAAACGGAAATGCAAGCTTTCTGAAAAAAAGCGATCTATAAGAGCTTTAATCTCATAACATCACTCAGTGGAAACGCAGACAATTCAAAACTCTGTTGTGTCAAAATGATTAAAATTGCACTTCTATTTTTTGTAAGACTGCAATGCAAACTAATGTTACCGAATATGATGCATCAGTCAGAATGAAGGGATTTACACAAAAAAGAAACAGGAGGTGCATTATCTGTTTAGATTTTTTTGTAATAGCATATCAGAAAGGTTCACATGGCATCCGGTTAAGAATAGACGTGTGCATCAGGACTGGGAACCCACAAAATGTAACAGAAACTCATGCAAGCAGGAGCATTTCACTTTCACGTAGGTGCGAGTTAGCGTCAGATATGAAGCTAACAGGAAACACAAAGACCACGTTCAGTAAAAGGAATTTACAGCATTCATCTATTCATCCTTAGAACCTGACTGGTCAGGGATGCACTGGTTTAAACAAGGCTACTAGTTAAAATAACCTAACCAACTACGTTCATTAGAAAATGTCATAATCGGCTTCAGAATACACATAAAATAATCCCTGCGTGAGTGAACATGGACACATTTCTAGTTAATAATAATAATGAACTAGAATGATGTAGCTGAAGTTGAGGAACTGTCAGAACCAGAATTCACACACCATGCTTACAGTGTTCCTGGAGGCATATTGGTAGGGTTATATAAAAATGTCCAGTTTAGGTCACTCTCACTTCATATTTAAATCCAATTAGAGATACAAATATTTGCAGCACTGAACAGTGTCTCTGCATCACATCTCTTGTTTCCATGATTTGAGCTCTTATGAAATCAACCAGTGCATGTGAAACTAAAAAAAAGACAACTCTTCTATGCACTGGCTGTCGATGCCATTGTGTTGCCTTTACTTTCTTGTCTTAGATCCACGGAGCAGAAGCATCACATGAGAGCTAGGGGGCAGTGTAACAAAGCAGTTCCTCACTTCCACTGAAACATCTGCGCTCAAGATGGATGAAGAGAGGGCAAAGAGTCAGTTTCTCTATTCACTTTATTCCTTCATCCATTTATTTGTCTATCAATTCTGAGAACCAGCTGATGGGGCTGTAAATCATGAAAAAGTGACGCACGTTTGTCCACGTGGAGACCAGAATCACACTTTCCATTTGGGCACATCGAATAGAAGTTGTAAAAAATTTACACGACATATAAAATGTATTGTTTTTTGGAGTTATACGAGAAAGTGCAGGAGTTTCAGTAATGAAACATCAGAAGATATAACGTTAATGCTTTAAACCTATCATATTAATACATCATCGTTAAAATCCCATGCTGCACAAGCACAAGTGCGACTGGAACGGCTGCTATAAGCGTAAAAAAATATGATTTCAATTATGCCTACTTATGCACTATTGGTTGATGCCATATTCTTATAGAAATATGAATCAGTTGCTTGTTTTTCATGACCGCTGCCAGCACGTGAACATTTCATTAGACGCAGATGTCGATGGTTCCTTTATAGTTGCGAGCCAAAGACACTGCTATTCCGAGCGTAATAAAGGCTAGAGATAACCACAGAATAATTTCCAGCTCTTTACACGACAGTACGTTTTGTCTTCATCTGGATCAATGAGTCTTTATATGCACCATATCTCGTAGGACATGCAGCCAAAAAACTTTAGCTGAGTCTCATCATGACCAAATCAGTACAAATTGTCTTCGCAGTATGTTTCATGCAGACGGCAGTTTAGGTTTGATGAACTATGTGTTTTTTAAAGGATTGGGATTACAGCTGCCATTTGAAGATTATGGTGTCCTGATGTGTTTAACCTCTTATATCATCACATCTTGCTAGGAACTCAAGTTTTGACCTCTGCTTGCCTCTTTTTTTTGTCTTGACTGTGGATTATGACTGCCTGCAATTCCTTACATAGTCCCCAATAATAATGAAAAAAAACACTACACTATTAAATCCCTGCACCTCTGGCTGCCCTTTGACCTATGAGCTTTCAAGTCAGCATTTGGTATGAGCACCATTATTCTTCAACACAACCTGAACTCTCTTAGGCAAGCTTTCTTGTAATTTCTTTAAGTCGTCTTCAGGAATAGTTCTCCAGGCTTCTTGAAGGACGTTCCAAAGCTCCTCTTTGGACGTTGGCTGTGATTTGTTCCGTTCTCTGTCGAGAACCGCTTCAATAATGTTGAGATCCGGCGTTTGGGGAGGCCGATCCATGACTGATAGTGTTCTATCGTGTTTTTTTCTACCGAGGTATGCAGGAAGCCTGGAGAACTGTTCCTCAAGACTACATTAAAAAATACTAGAAATTCGGGCTCTTTGGAAGCAAAATATGAAGAAGTGAGGGGTGGCTCAAGACTTTTGCACAGTACTGTATATAAGTTTAATAAATATTAGCCTAATAGTGTGTACAGTGAACTGTTTCTGTTAGCACTTAGAATCATAGATCTTAGAATCATCCTGTTCAATTTTCAGAGCCAAGTATTGGTGTAATTAGAGAGAAAATATAAGAATAGTTAAAAAAAAAAAAAATAGCCCTTTTAGGGCTTGCAAAAATACTGATGTGACCCATTGTGTCACTACAAAATGAGTCCAGTTGATCAAAAAATTAAGTTGTTTTATTAGATATTCTAAATCTATAGTTACTTATCTTTAAAATAAGGGTGGAGAAAATCAGCAGTAAACTTTGATGTGTAATTTGAATTTAAAATTGAATACAGTTTAATATTTTGGTGATGGATACATTATAGATTAAGGAATGTATTTACAGCAAAATTTGAGAAAACGATGTGCAGGTCATTGTTTGATGAACTCTCATTTCAAATCGCTATGTCTCAGAATGAATTTTCGCCATTGGACTCATTTTGTGGTGACATGCACCATATAGTCAAACACTTTAACACAAACATATCAATTAGAATGTCTCACTTGGTCTCCAGGTGGCCCCCGGGGTCCGTCCTTCCCCGTGTTTCCAGGAGGACCTCTTGGCCCAGGGGCTCCGGGTGGGCCTGGGGGACCTGGTGGACCGGCCTGGCCTTGGTCACCCTGATGATAAGACCAGAATGATTGTGTGAATGACATGAGCTTTGGAAACGTCTGAGTCTCTCCCTATGGACGGGATGCTTTTACCTGTTATATACGTTTGAATTACCTTTACATCACCTTTTTATACATTTACATCAACCTGTGAATTTGTAGTTGTAAGATTACTGACTAATACATTATGTTACAATGCATTGAAAGTTAGCAATAATGATTGGCCAGAGTTACATGCAGCGGGCATCATTCGTGAACAGAAATAAAAAAAATTCCTGCTAGTTTACAGTTGTCTCATTTTGAACTCATTGTGTGTGTGTTCAGTCATAAATAATGAAATGCGATCATGGAACACTGTGATGGCAACAAAACTCCATAAAAGGCAAAGCTGAAAACATCAAAATAGTGACAAAAAGGTGAAAGGTCACCTCCTGAGCATGGCACGTCTGTCATTTCAGCCATTGCGGCATGTCAGCTACAATAAACATGCCAATAACTCTTGCTCCTGTTATAGAGTGCCATTACTTTTGTCCTAAATGAATAGCTAGTGTTATTCGTCTTCATTTATGGATTTGTTTCGGATTGTCATTAATATGAAATTAGTGTGTGTCAAATGCTGTACTTTCATTAATTCTGTGTGTAATTGAAATAAAGAACTGATTTAAAATTGACACCGTAATCTGTATATATATCACTGGATGACTTTGGCAATTATTTGATGTGAAGCCGATCGACTGAGGTCCGCATAAGTTCCGAACAAACTAGCTTTTCATATACGCCACATTTCTTGAGTAAATACTCCAGCATATGATTTGTGAATAAATCTGTTTGTATCCAGTTTCATAAATAAGGCCCACCGTGTGTACACTTTGCCCTTCATCACTGCTAGACCGAACTGGAAAAAAAGATATAACCCTCGAGTGCATGCATACGATACAGACACATGCATGTAGTTAACGTTAGCATGAAAGAAAGCGCAGCTCGGAGTTGTGAGTAAACAGGGCATGCCTTTCACTCCTGCTACCTTCAGCATACGTCTCTGGAAAGTGGGCTGGTCGGCAGAGATGAAACCGTGATCATAGCGAGGAAAGACCATCTGAACAGCCGGAACCAGGTTGAATAGAAAGATGGAGGAATAAGAGAAGAGAAGAGCAGAAAGATCAGAACCGAAACTATCATCTGTGTTTTACAGGCGCGTGTAAAGCCCCGAAAGAAAAGCCTGAGGAATGCCAGGTGAAGTGAACGAGAGGGGAGAAATCAGGTGGCTCTGTCAGACAGTGTTCAGAAGAGCACGTGTACGGAAGCAGAGCGGGGACAAACCTTGATGGGTATCTGATTACTGTACAGGCCTGCGTGAGTGGCCTGACCCTGGAGCAGAGACATGACGGACATCGTTACAGTCACTAATACAATACAGGCTTGTTCAAGATTTTTCCCTGTTTGTGAAAAAAACGATTTAATGATTGTGATAGGCTAAAATATACAGGAAATTCAGGATTAAAAAAGAGTACGAGTGTAATAACATTATCAGTCAGGAACTGCTTGCTGGCAGAGCCAATCCCAAAACCCTAACTGGATGGTGGATTATTAGGTGATTCAACAGTAATGCACACTAAACACTAAAAACTAAATATACGATATTAAATATGATATAATCTTTTTCCAGGTCAGTTGTCTAGTGTCCACATGGCTGACATTTTCACTGTTGATCTGCTGCTCAAAGTATTTAAGCACTCAAGAGAGGAGGGAGAGATTTGACCCTTGGCCTAGTTAATCTTTTTTTCTGTTTTTTTTTTCTTTTTGATCATTTCCAGTCAAAATATTTCAGAGGCGTTTGGGAAAATATGGTAAACTTATGTTAACTATATGTTAATATATTGATATGATTTTATTTCACATTTACGAACTCAAAACAAGGGGAAGGGGGCGGAGCTTCCAGGAGGTGTCGGTTAATCTCAACAAGTTGAAAACACCTTTGCAAATCATTTTAGATTCATACGTCTCTTGAATCATCTCATATTTTATGGAGGAGAAAAAAGACAGCTCTTTTTGTGTATTGCTGCGTGAGATCCTTTGCCAAAGAAAGGGTTGGCAGGTCTGGCAACATAACATAAGGGTAAACATCATTGCATGATCGTGTAGAGATCATTCAGTCATTATATTCCACACAACACTAACACTTTTCTACCACTTTTACATTCCAAGACTTCAGATTTAATTCACTGAAGACCAGACGCCATAGTGTGTATTTTTCTTGTAATTAAAATTTTGGATAACATTCATCACATGTACAAAGTGAAAGCACCACCTTGCATAATCGTGTAGTATTGTTCATAAATAGTTATTGAATTACACAGCTTATTTTCTTAAACATAATGTTATGTGAGTCCATGTACAGACATTTGTTTTGGAAGACAAAGTAATCTGTGCTGAAAGATTACCAGCTTCCTAAGACATTATAGTCACGGACGTTTTGTTTTTCAACCATTTTCTCAAAATGACCTGCTTTCCTTCATGAGCCAATTCTTTCTCAAACATTAATTAATTCACAGTCCTTATAATGAAACGTTGTCAATTCTAATTCATTACTTTGAGTGACAATCTAATTATAAATGGAGGCCATATATGATGTGTTAAATGTTTCCATAATAATAATAGTAACAATTCTATGAAATAATATTTTGATAAAAGTCTGCTATTATAAAAATAAAACAACAAGAATGAAATCTGTTTAAAATTAATATTGTGCGATATTAAATTGATACATATAGAACATTTGATCATAATGAGTATATCTGATCACCAGTAAGGTCAGGAACTTACCCTTGGGCCAATCTCTCCTTGGTCACCCTTTAAAAAAAAGACAGAAATTGAAAGATTATGAATTCACTGCTTATTTGCTGTCATTTTAGCATTCTGCTCGTCAGTCCATTTCCTCAATTCCACAATAACAAAGAAACATGTTGATAAAAGCAGAAGGAAGTTTGTGCCATGGAGTTTGGGAGACACTGATTAAGGGCAAGCTCCTGTGGCTTTTTCCAGAGATAATCAACATGGATATTCCAAGCCTTGTTTTTGTTTATTGCATTTTTTAAAGATGTGGTCCGACACCCGGTGTTCTTGTGGCCGTGCGCACGCACAGCAGCACAGAGGAACCACGTCGCTTGCTGCTAGACAATTTGGAAAAACATGTGGTTGCTGTGAAGCACGAGAGACAATTACCTTTCGGCACGACAGTGTAAAGTGTCAGGTGAGGTTTAGGTTTGTGGCTTAATTTGAATGGAGAATGCTATCAGAACACTCTACAATATTCACAAAGTAATATTGCTTCACAATATTATTGGAACGTTCTTTACATGTTATACGGAAACATTAACATTATGCCAGCACTAGTGTTCCTACAACCATGTTATAGCAATACTGCAGGAACATTAAGATATTTTTATATACCATGCTCAATACAGAACTGTCTTAGAACCAAAAGTTTATACAACCGTAACATTTAGTAAAGGTAATGTTAATCTAAAACTATTAACTGGAGATGAGAATAAGCTGTGTGCTAGCTTACCTTATCTCCTTTTGGTCCAACTGGCCCCTAGGAACAGAAAATCAGGAGAACAAATGGTATATATAGTATGTATATTCTGTAATGAGTTTAGTTCAATAAACCAAAGTAAATCAGCTGTCTATTGCACAAGTTGTACATTAAGATGAGAAAACGAACCGGAATCAGAGTAAGGATAAGATTAAGAATCAGAGTCAGAATTAGAATCAGAATCAGATTCAGAATCAAAGTAAGGATAAGAATAAGAATCAGACTCAGATTCAGAATCAGAATCAGAATAGGAATGACTAACATAATCAGAATCTCAGGATTAGATTAGGGTAAGATTGAGAAGAAAACGAAGAAATGAAGAGTCAGATTCAGAGTCAGAATCAATCAGAATCAGAACAGGAAAGAGGAACATACTTAGAAATACTGAGAAAACGAGAATGAAAATAAGAACCAGAATCAGAGGCAGACTCAGAATAGCACCAAGAATCTGAATCACAGAGTCAGAATAAGAATCAGAATCACAACAAGAATCTGAATCATGGTGTCAGAATAAGAATCAGATTCAGAATCATAATTAGAATCAGAATCAGTATACTATTATGAATCGCCTCCGATTTATGCTTTGGTATTTTTATGGACTTCGTAGAGGAACAGTGGGTAAAGTTGCTGCCTCACAGCTCCTGAGGCCGGGTTTGATCCTGAGCTCAGGTTACCCTCTGTGTAAAGTTTCACATGTTCTACTCATGCCCATGTGGGTTTTCTCCTAGTTCTCAGGTTTCCTCCCACCTTCCAAAACATACCAGCAGGTTCTAAATTGCTTCTAGGTGTGAATGTATATGTGCATGGTGGCCTGCCATGGACTTGTGTCTCATCCTGGGTATTTTCTCGCTTTGCTTAATACCCAGAGTTCCCAGGGTCTACTGTAGCCCTAACCAGGATAAAGCTAAAGGATATTTGTACGTGCTTAAATTGCTATAAAAAACAACTTTCTAAGTTTGTGATAAAGCCACTTTTAGTTTAGGGCATTATAGCATTTATTCATTCATTCATTTTTAGTAGGCACTTTATCCTGAACTGGTTGGTGGTAGATCCAGAGACAATCCCAGCAACACTGGAACATGAGGAGGGAATACACCCTGGATGAGACACCACAGGGCACCATACACACACAAACACTTTCACACATATGGGCAGATTATTGTAGTCGGAGAACTGGGAGGAAACTCTTGTTGAACCAGGAACCCTGGAGCTGTGACCCAGCTCGGTAAACAGTCTGAGCATCTGCTGAGGAAATCAGCACACGCAAAGCTACAGATGAGCAGAAGATGAGCTTCAGTGGACTTCCTGCACTCAGACACTGTGCTATGATGTAATCCCAAACCTACAGCCAATATCGCAGCTTGCTGAGATTCACGTTGAACCCAATTGATTATGATTTTTCTTTCTACAAGATTCAAAACAAGTTGACATCTCTTTCAAGCATTAAGCAACAGATTAATAGTGTTTGGAGGAGCAGAAGTGGTTTATACCACTATGTATTTCTCTTGGCAATGACAGCATGGGAACCAGGGTTAAGACAAACTTTTCTTTCTTTACTGTGTAATTCATTATTTCCATCTCAGGTCATGGTTAGAAAAGGACTTCTTATATAGTCTTATTATATAGATGATAAATAGCTGGAGAAGACAGGCATGTTGTGTAGACAGGCGTCTCCTCAAGAGGATACAAACTACAATCCTTCATTTACACAGTATGGGGTAACAGCTACCAGATGAGTGAAGAGACGGTGTACTATAAATTCACCTTCTTACTGCCCACCAGGCTTGAGAAAGGTTTAAAAACAATCAGGCAATGGCATGAGATAATGTATAGCTCAAATCTTATATAGGAATGGTAAAAAACAATGTACCTGACTTCCTTTTTGCCCAGGAAGACCCTTTGGAGAAATACAAGATACATATAAAGAAGAAGAGAAACAAATGTCAGTGTTGAATTGCATTACTGAGTGTATTATATTGTTTAATATCACACTGAAATATCACCCCTTCATTATTTATACATTTCTGCATTAATTATCAAGTTAGAAAAACATGCAACACAATCTGAAAGGCTAAATTTTGTATAAGGTATTAAGTCAGAGACTTATAGAGCCCAGGAAGGTAATGTGAAATGAAAAAGTTTTGAAAAAAGTCTCAGTTGTCTCAACTGTCACAGAATTAACACTGACTGATTTATCAACGTTAGCTAAGCTACTCACATACAGTGCTGAATTCAAGTTAACCGGATTAGCAAGTTAGTTTATCTAATGTTTTAATGTTAACTCTAGAACAGAAGCTGCTTGTCCAAAAGTGATTATAAAAACCTGTAAGCAAGTTTGCTTTGCTAGCAACTTCTCAGCCTTCTTAGCTGAGAAGCTCTTATCTTAGCCTTCAGCTTCTCAAGATGGTGGTTATTGTGTAAAAGAGAGAGCTCTAACTAGCGGCTGTGAATATATAACAGATAAACTGGGATAAATTGTGAAAAATACATTAAAATACAATAAAATCTGGATTCAAATGGCAAGCAATTAGCATGTCATATTGGCTTTGACCACAACCATAACACAAATTTTAAAATGTGTGAAAAAAAAAAACAAGTTAGCTTTCTGTCAGATGGCACGCTAGGCAGGCGTTCTGCCAAAGTTTTGCAGAATGTAAAACTCTCTTGTCGTCAAACCTGGTACCTATATAAGATGCTGGAAATGATTGTTGAACTGTTTTTGTTGGCTGAGAACACCACATGGCTTCTGACATGGCTACAAACTTCTCTTATGTATCTCAAACGTACAATAATTGAGACAAATGTAATCTCACAACCAAACTGTCTTCTTTATTCCACAGTATTTACTTTAATTCTGTCTAATATCTTCTCATTTACAGATGCTTCCACATGCTTGCACACATGCACAGTTCCTCCTTCTGTCACTCAAAGCTGGATACAGATACTCACAGGTTTACCGTCCAAGCCGAGGGGCCCCTGTGTGCAGAGAAGGCAGAAGAAGAGAAATGAGCGGTTAGACACTACGGCTTCCCAAAAAGATGGGGCAATAAAGAACAAAGTGCAGATACAGCTGTAACAGAAGGTGCAGGAATAATAAATCACAGACATGATAGGAGATAAAGTACAGAAAAGGAGAGAACAGGAGCTCAGTGAAAGCGCAGCATGATATCACTTCTTAATTTTATAGGCGCGCACTTAGACAAATGGTACCTGAAGTGCTCTTTGGGTAGTTACAGGTGTTACACTTGGAACCCCCTTTAAAAAGAGAAATAAATGTAGTAGAATTCAGCCCTTAGGCATGCTAGATGGAACCATTTTTCTTGTAGCGTACTAGTGAGCTGACCATTACGTTAGCAGGTGTTAAACATAAAAACATCTAAGGACCTATTTATTTCATATGCCTTAAGCGTTGTGTTTTTAACCAAGGAAGGGACATGTGTGATGGCTGAAATCCCTACTACCTAAAAAAAAACCCATATGTTACTTTGAAATGTTAATTATAAGAAAAATGTGTACAATGGGAAATAAGTTTTCATTCATTACCAATCTGTCTGTACAGAACCTGTAAATGCTTTTCTCCGTTCTGATGTTCTCAGTTCCAGCACACCACATCACAACACGAAGATGAGCTAATTGTAGCGCTCCGGACCTATAAAAGTCTGGTTTTATATATCAAAAAGATGTTCCATAGTGCTCTGGAATGGCACAACAGAAAAGCTTTCATCATAGAGTTTGAATCCTGATGATGCCACAGCCATCTGTGGTCAAGAAGTCCAGAATAGCTAAATTGGCAGAGCTCTCTGGGGTGGGAGGGGCATTCTCTCTCTAGTGTCAATCACCACGACACTAGCCAGTAGTGCCATCACGACACTAGAGAGGGGGTAGATAGCGCGTTCCTCTAAGTGTGCCACGCCTTCCCAGGCTTCCTCACATGTGGACTGCACCATATAGGGCTGTAAAGACCAGCAATGTCAAGTCAAAGGCAAGTCTAAGTCCTAGACTAGCTGAAATTGTGTCAAGATCAAGTCGTAACCTCAGGAGACCCCACTGTCCTCATATGACATTTGTTTCTTCATGTATTGTGTGTATATCTTCGTAATACTCTCATATGAGGACCATTGGGTATTTTTGCAAACTTCTTCAATAGCTCAATAGTCCAAGTTCAACAGTTATTTGGTGCTATGAAAGAAACACTGCGGAGAATTTACAAAGCACACAACATTGGAATTTGGGTCTCAGGAGGCCATGGGAGATGAGGCAAAGTCGAGATCATGTCCAAATGAAAGCAAGACCAAGTCCAGACTGAGACCAACAACCATCAAATTCTGGCCTTTACTTCAACTTGGTCGCTTCATTCATGCATCGTGTCAATAATTAGGTTGTATTTTCTACAAGAAGGAATTACATCTTGTCAAACTTTCTGAATTTGAAAACATAAACATTATTTTTACAAACTCTCAGTCGAGATCAAGACCATGTTTAAAAAAACCAATGCCCAGGATCAAGACAAATCCAAGTACACATTCCAGTAAGTCCAAGTTAATGCAAAATCCGTCTTAAGACTGGACTCGATTCCTACAGCCTTAGCACCAGAGTTTGGCTGAAGTGAGCCCCAAAATTTTGGATCACTCCTAGTCTTAAATGTACCATTTGAAATTCCAGAAAAAATCCTGCAAACGTTAAAACCTCTTAAAATATAGCATGACTCCTAGAAAAGTTTGTGCACTTTTTCTGCACCCACCTAACCTCCTTTAGACAAGAATTTTAAGAATCCCTCTGGAGAGGTACTTCAAAAGCTCCATGAAGCATGATGGTGGAGTTGGTGGATTCTTCTGAAGAAGCATAGCATAGATGTTCTTTGACCTGTGTGACCTGTATATAGTATATTTATATTCCATGGTCAATTTTTTTAGTCCCTTGAGGTATGGCCTCATTAATTTTGAAAACCAGGACCAGAAGTGGGAAATAAAAAAAGTGTTACACCAGAATGGCACCATAAACCCCCATTTCATGGGTCAAATGGTTGGATGTGGGGTAAAAGTTGTATTGGTGAGAATATGTGGTATAACGAGCTAAAAAGTTATTGTTAATATTATACAAGGGGAGAAAAAAATGTCTGGTTTGGAGTTGCACAAACCCCCTAGTGATGTCTACAGATCAGAAGTAGATCATGAGGATGGAGTGGTTTGGTCTTGAATATGGATGTGTAAATGTGGCTCAAGCATGTTTATCTCAATCCATCTGGGAACATTTAAGTTGCCTGATTTCCCTGGTGGCTGGTAATGATGAGCAGTCTTGGTGTGCACACTGAGGTCACGCCAGTCTTTCCCATAACAGAGACAAATGAATCTCAAGCTCAGAAACGCAGATTGATTTATGATGCCTGACACAACATGACCTGCTGAGGTAAGCTAAGCGGGTGGGTATACGTGCTACTGGTGCGCTTGGCTTGGTTTGGTATGTATTTCAATACTGACGCAGGTAGTCTTAAAAATATAACTAGATTTAAAATTGTTATCTCTACAAAGGATTTAGAGAAGTTGTTAATCCATTGTGCCGTTAGAAAGCTCACCATGACAAAGAAAACTGAACATATTCATTATCAGAAGTGGCTCAGCGATAGATTTTGGTGGGGCAGAATGACATTAAAGAACAACATAGCTTGAAATAAAACTAAGTCAAGAGGCTACAACACGTGACTCATGCTGTAGGCTACTACATAGTGAATTTTTAGAGTAAGCCAATAAGAGGCAGTTGGGAGACAAAAAGTCTTGAATGAATAAACTGTTTATCTATTTTCAACAAGAAAACAGAAAGATCAAGGAACCATTGGTTGACCCAACTGAACATTTCGGACATAACACTGCTGCAAATTTAGCTAGTCGATCCTTCAGATGTGCAAAACTTTTTTTATCACGACTCAGACTTTATCATTTTACAAGCAATTGGTGCAATTGTAATGATGACTGATTGCTAATAATGTCACTTTAAAGATTCAACCAAACTAACTATATAGCTAGCTAGATAACACTGTAGATTATAGTTGCTAATCATATTTTGACAACTTGCATTCATTTTTGAAAGGAATTTCAGCTCATATTAGAAGCATAGTGAAACTTAAGCATCACTTAAGTATCAAATGTTTATAAAACCCAGATTTTAAGCCAAAGCCAAATCACAAAAAAACACCCTGAAGTCTAATAATTGTCCTGGATAATACCAGTGTTTTCCAATCCCAGTGCTGGAAGCCCAGTGATCTAAAGAGTTTAAAGATTTCTTGACCCAGCTCATTAGCTAATTATCAAACCATCCAAAACATGGATCTGGCAGGTACGATGTATGGAAATCTGCAATGAAGAATCTGCAATGCACCCCTAAAACAAGTTCCTGCACTAAATACAGTGATACCAATCAGTATTGAAATATAAAATGTATTACTAACTTAAACCACAATCATGAATTTGAGAACAACAATGTGGTAAACCTCATCCCTGAACCGTCTAATACTTTTTAAAAAAATTAAAAAAGATTAGTGTCAAGTCATACATGTAGTGTGGCTTTGTTCTTTTTATATTGTTTGTCAGTCATGGGATACAATTATTTTGAACATTCCTGATTTCCACAGATAAGACCTGTCTACATCCCAGACCTTATTACCGCTGAAAAAACTTAAGAAATAAATAGCTTTTGTGGAAAAACTCACTGACTTATCACACATGTTCTATGAGTATAAGACTGACAAAAAAACGGGGTTCAAATTTCCAATAAAGCCTCATGAGGCGAGTTGAGAAAATAGAATAATAGCTTCTCTCCTTTATTAGCTAAACTTCTTTTTTTTTCTCCATCGTAAATTACAAATTCAATCCAGGAAAGGGTTTGGTACTTCAAGCATTCCAGCTGAAACTGGTCTCTGTGACGGCCTCGGGAGCACAGGATTGGAAAACTGATTACACAGAGAGCGCGACCCTGCCTTCAGCATGGCTCTGTACTTCCACCTAGCCTCGCTGTTTCTAATCATTTAATCTACACTGTGGGCCAAAAGTATGGAAGTATGCAGTGATTTGTTGATATCCAGCAACCAACACAGATATTTTATTGACATCTAGTCATGTGGAACTTGGGAAAATGGTTTGGTCCCCATGGTCACCATATCTCCACCAATCAATCTCCTGAGATGAACTTGACTGTTCACTGAGACATGTATTTCTCTCCAGTCCTATTAAGGTTGTTAGTAGTTCACAGTAAAACTGGAGTCGGGGTGTAAAGTTAATCCTAAACCATTTGTTGGGAAGAGTTGTTTTAAAAGTAGCATAGTGGAGAATTTCAGTTGCACCACAGACACTTAGCAGTATGTAATCATGGCTCAAAATGGTCGCACTGAGAGAGGTAATTCACAACCAGACAATCAGAAACACAACCTGATATGATACTTTGGACCGAGACACGGCAAAGAGACGGTTAATGTCCATTGCTGCTCACCCTTTTTCTCCCTAATTTGGTTTTGGCCAGTTCCCAGCTAACACATATTCCCTCCAAGACACGTAAAGCCAGGCAACCATCTTTTCAAACTGCTGCTCATGCTGCATCACATGGTGGTAACTGAAATTATACACCATGTGAGTTTTACACTGCTTTCAATGGTATATGATCAACTTTACACCCTGAATTGTGATTGAACGTACATGCAGCTGGTGCACCTGACCCCTGTGCTACTGGAGACCTGGAGAGTTAATGTCTCAGAGCAGGACCCTTAACCACTGAAGTGCTCCAGGGGCGTAAATCATGCCTGATCCTGTGCTGCATCCCAACTCCACTCCAAGCTCGGATATGCGAAACCTGGCTGTACTTTTTTTCTGTGAAGGCTTGAGCATCTATGTTAATATTCTAGTAAATATTTATAGAGTCATAAGACGAATGACAACCAAAAAGAAGTATCTGCAAGCAACTTTGTAAATGTGAATGCTGTCATTGATGTCATTGATGCCATTGACGTTATGGTTTTATGCAAACAAACTTTTGTAAACAAATATTTCCAAAGAGTTACCATTTTTTCCATCTTTTGTTCTCAGTACAAAAAGTGTCTCACTTTTTTGAGTTTTGGCCTCAATTTGATCGGAGTCATGTGAGATTTTATGTCATTGGTTACTAATCAAATGATTGACATGTCAGGCTGATAAGATGCTAGTCCTGTTTTTTACTATGCTCTTTAAGCACTGCCATCTTGGAACAATGTTACTGATTATCAGCTTTTCAGAAAATCTAACTCTGCAAATTGGAATTATTTGTTTGATGTCCTTTCACCTGGATTTTTTCTACTTGTAGATTGAAAAATATCTAATTTCCACTTGCGTATAAAAACGAAGTTTAGCCGTGCGTTAGTCGGTGTTGCCTGGTGTGCAATTTCTCTATAAAAGTAGTATAACTGATTTGGTGCCGTACTTATTAAAGCGCAAAAGCTCATGAAAAAAAATTCCATTTATTTTCTGATTTTTATTCAAATCTTTAGGCCTTTAGTATGTATATAAAACAAACAAAAAAATTGAACACCAACTTGGACACTCTGTGTGTATTTGTGTGATTTTGCATCTATGTTCATAATTGTTTACTAAAAGTTAAGTGAAACAGCTGGTATTAGAACATTAAATTTCTCTCATTTGGACTTCCTCAGGTTTCCTATACATGTTAATTCCATACAGTTGGACTGTTCATTGAATAAAGTGGACACACTTTTAAAACTGACTATATTTTAAGTATAAGCATTGAGAGCGATTCATACGACAAAGATTTCTACATGATTAATAAGATTGCCTTGATGTGTCGAGTCACAAATTTTTTTTTTACATTAAATTATCCACCATGAGACTGTAAGTGCTGTCAAAGGTTTAAATAAATAAATGAAATGAGCCTAAAATTCTTGGGTTCTTTGTATCCTGGAGCGGGATGTGGTGACCGGAGAGCAAAATGTTTCAAATTCTTTGATCAGCGCTGCAGCAGAGTTAGAAACCTGAACTGATGGGAACCCAAAGGAGCGGCCGTCTCTGTTCACGTCTCGTGTTTTTGACCAAAGGACCCTCAAAGCCACAATCGCACCCCTGCATGGGTTTTGTGGTGAGACTACGGTAAATAGGAGACAAAAAAGTCCAAGCATCTGGATCGAATGCCCATGAAATCCCATCCTTTTCAATTCCACCTTCGCTTCCCAAGGGGAAATTGTTTATTGCTTCGCGTTACGGTCCAAATACATAAAAAAAAAATCATTTGTGAAACACGACATTCTTTTTTCCCTACCAGCAAAAATTCTCTTTGATAGTTGGCATGGATGAAAAAAGCAAGAGGCCAGTAAGTCAGTAAAGAAAACCGTTTTCATGCCAGCTTCTCTTTTTGATGTTTGGTAGGAGGTGGAAAAGCCTTTGCTTTTTTTTTTTTTGTTTTTATGTGAAATTCTTCATAACAGCCCAAATGTTCAACCTTTATATTTATATTCATGAGGTACTTTTTGGTTTAGGATCATGTTACCTTTTAAATGACAGAAAAGTCTAAATAAAGAGCTGATGTCTTACATCCCTCTGATGAATATACTAAAAAAATGTCTTGCTGGTTTATTATTCAATAATCAGTCTCTGAAGGGGAATACCTGTGATGGGATTTTTGCTCATTTAAAGGAAAAACTCCAACGTGAAACATATTAAAATATTTGTGATGTGTTTAGCGACTTTGGTGCATATTTATTGCTTCGTGTTAGGGTATTTTCGTTAATCCTGTGAGAAGTTTCAGTGTCAAATATAAAGGACAACAATCAGGTTTCACTCAGTTAAGCTCCTAAAAACAAAACACCAAGTGCTTTTGTTCTCACTCACCATTTTTAGCATCATATTAATGAGAATTCCAATGTAAAATTAATGAAGACTTTGGTGCAAATACTGGACTCAAAGTCCGAGAATGTAACGCTCAGGTCAGCTAGTTAGCGATGTACAAGTTGATGAGAGTAATGGTGTTGACAGTGGTATCAGCATGGGTGTTGAAGGATTGGAACTTGACCTGTTAGAGCAGAGCGTACAGGCGAGAAGGCGAGAGAGCTGGACTGACTAAAGGACTAAAGTGCCGCTGCATCACTCTCCTTAGATAGCATTCTGGGAATTGTGGATAACTGTGATGTGAAATAGAGCAATGAAAGAAGTTAAAACTAAAAGTCAACACCGAATTTCATTACGAAATAAATCTTGGATGCTCCTGTTAACTATAAAGATGAATTTATATATTGTTCGTGGTGGATTTTTTTTTTCCCATTAAACAAAAAAGATTTACATTTGCTTGCCTGTATTATGAATACCTGATCATCCATTGGGTTAAACTTTATATTTAACGTTATCCAAGAAGACTGTTGTATTTATAGCACTTGCTAGAAGAGCTCCTTTAGTGTTTTATTGATATTTTCATTCAAAAATCAAAGAAGAGTCAGAACAATTGAAATCAATAGCTTCTATTTCTAAAATATAAAAATCTGAGCTAAGGGATTTTACTGAAAGCTGACGGCACATGTTTGCCTCCTGATTGTGTGAAAGGAGGCATAAGGCGCGCGCACACACACACACACACACACACACACACACACACACACACACACACACACACACACACACAGTGAGTTATGCAATACCGTCTGCATGCACTTAACAGACACACTAACACATGCTCTGTGTCTCAAACCAAATATAGCCAGCTTCTAACCAAATTATTATATTGATCCCATCGTCTGGTGCTGCTTCAATTAAAATAATGACCTGAACTGAATTATATGAGCTGAAAGTTATTTTAGGTAAAACACTGAAACTTCCCGTTTTAACTAAATACTTATATTGAGGAAATAAAGCAAATACAAATACTTAATTAGTTTTGAAAGGGAATGTTTCCGAAAGGCACACGATTCCCGGAAAGAAGCGAGCAATTGCAAAAGCATGGCCCACTGCGCCTGGCTGAGAGATTTGAAAAGATTTGTTTCCACACACACACATCTGTTGAATCTGCTCCACAGGAGAGCAGGCCGGCACTGCAGCGCAGAAAACAGACCCAGTCAGTGTTTATGCTGCGGAGAAAACTGCATATCTATCCGAAAAATATCATAATATGATGCTCGCAATTGTATGAAGGACATACATTACTTCCACACTTCCTGCATTGTGTCCACATGGCTAGCGCTTTTAAGGGTCCGGTTTGAGTGACTCTGTGCCCACTGTAGCCTCAGCTTCCTGTTCATAGCTGACAGGAGTGGAACCTGATGGTTTCTCCTGCTGCTGTAGTCCATCCCCTTCAAGGTCTAGTGTGTTTTGCGATGCTTTTCTGCTCACCCCAGTTGTAAAGAGTGATTATATGAGTTATCGTAGTCTAGCGTATTCAGCTTGAAACATCTCTGACCCCTCTCATCAACACCTTCAGTGACAAACACTGTTCTTTCAATATATTCTCCTTCAGTTGGTGTTCCGATGCTGATGATGATGATGATGAAGGTATAGAGCGCTGACTAACACGTCACTCCAAAATTTCCCATAAGTGTTCAGGCTCAGATGTGGCGATTGTGAAGTCCATTGCATGAGATTTCCATGATTTTCGTCCTCATCAAACCATTCAATGAGCCCTCATGCCTTGTGGGTGGGGGCGGAGCCATCCTGGTAGAGACCACGCCCATCCTCATAGACATTTTTCATCACAGGATAAAAGCGATTAGTGAGAAGAACTGCAGTGTTGATGTGAGGTGATGCATCATTCTAAGCGGATCAAAAATAAATACCTCCCCTACAGTGTACGTACCAGAGCATAAAATATAATTGATGCATGAATATAGAATTTAGGAAATACAGCCTTCCTGCTGACATTAAGCCCAGTCCTTTTGTTTTGGTTGTTTTCTTGGGAAACACTCTCACACACCTGTGAGTAATTATTCAGAGGTAAATTCCCAGCAGGAAAGAGAGTGAGACAGACATAGTCCCTGGGAAAGTTAGCAAGGCGGCGCTGCTTTAAGCCCCTCAATAAACACAAATATCTGCATGGGCGTGAGTGTGCCAGCCCCCGACCGATCACTATCTAAAGATCTGCAATATTACGGTAAGAGTAACACGCCATACTTGTATCATATTTACACACAGCTTACTCATCATGCTTGAGATAGATACAGACATATAGTGAAGACCAGGTGGTTAAGAGAGATTACGCTGTAATGAACATTCACATGGTCAGAAAAGACAACGCCTAGACATAACAAACAAACACTCTCTCTGCTCACACATCCATAAACAGCTGTCCTCAGGGGCGAAAATCAATTACGAGATCTGTTTTAAACGTCTAGCCGGACGCTCTATTACTCAGTGACGAACAACAGGATGTCGTGTTAACCAGGATCTCAGCTCAGACACACAGGAGCGCTCTGACTCACACAACACTCACGCTGCTACATCAGTCCGCTCCTCTGAGTTCTGTTCATTTCTCTTCAGAGCCACTGGAGGGCATCAGACCGTCATCAACTGAGATGCACTTCACCCGCAGTAGTAAAGAGTAACAGCGCACGGCTGGCTCACGACTCTAAACTGTCCTGTACTAAGCAGCAACGTAGAGAAGATTAGAAACTGGTTATTACAGTATTTTGGGTGAGCGGTGACACCTCTCTGTCATTTTAAACCTACTGTCCTGATAAAGCATGGAATTATAATTATTATAATTTTAAAATTATGTTAATTATAATAAATATAACATTATCCATAATAATAATAATAATAATAATAATAATAATAATAAAACATTAGAAATACAAAATAAAATAATTTATAAATAATATAAATATAAATGATTAAATAAATAAAACATTATCTTTTATTAATGTATTATACACATTTTTTCATTAATTATATGTAGTTATGTAAATATGTAAATAAAACTGCAATAATTGTGTGTGTGTGTGTGTGTGTGTGTGTGTGTGTGTGTATGCATGTATCTACCACAGTAATTGTAAAAAACAATCAACACAATTGTTTTTTAAACACGTATTTAAACCGGTATTTTATTATAATTTTTATTTATTTATTTATTTATTTTTATTTACAAATTCCATCATTACTGTTAGTCATTGAGAAGAGCTGGTTGATTTTCTCCTCCTTTTTTCTTTCTATCTTTCTTTCTTTCTTTCTTTCTTTCTTTTTGTTAACCTGTAGAGTCACGGCTAAACAGTGTTGTTAATAAATAACCAGAACCGAGTGTAGCTTAACGGCTGTATGTAAAAATCCAAATGTCTGAGACAAAAAAGAAAAAGCGGAGAATTTAAAAAAGAGAAGAAAATGCAAGTAAAGTAGCAGTATCAAAAAGAGTGAAGGCTGAAGGTCATGAAAAAGACATTCTTGATGGCAGAAAAAGCAGAAACGAAGAAAATGATAACATGGTGGGGAAAAAGTGAGGGAGGATAACTGAAATTAAATTTACCGGGTAGCCATCCCGTCCAGGTTTCCCCTGTACAAATTCAAAATGCAGTCATTAAACGTGGATTCTATCACATGAGCATTAATCACGAGTGGCCAAGTCTATTAGCACAAAAAAAAAAAAAGTATAATAATGAGCAAAAGAATTAGTAATAATAACTAAAAGAAGGAAGGAGGGTGTGCTTATTTCCATTCATATTAAATAAAACAGCAAATAGCATAATAAATGAGTGTACCCACTTGGGGCGTTGTTAAATGGTAAAGCGAGCATCACAATGAACACTCTCTCTATCTATTAAAAAAAACTCCACCCTGAACCACTCACATAATAATCTTTATAATTAACATCCGATCTTCAACTTTTTAATTAGTTTTTTCTACATTACCCACAATTTACATACATTCGACTACCTTGATAGTTCTACAGTTGGATTTATCCCTCATTTCAACTCTATTTATAGAAAGCGATGCAGCGGCACTTTAGTCTTTTAGTTTGTACAGCTGTTCGACCATCTCATCTGTACACTGCTCAAACTGGTCAACTTTCATGCTAATACCACCGTCAACGTCATAGCACTCGTCATCTCGCAGATAGCTAACTAGCCGACCCGAGGCTCTGCCGTAACTCAACGTCGTATTGCCGCGTTGCATTCTGCGACTTTGAGTCCAACAAATTTGGTTTGCTGAAAATTTATCGCTTATGGTTTGTTTTTGATTGTTTAATTATTTTTGCAAATTGAACACTAATGTAACTGCACTAGCAACAACGACGACATCAGATCAGGGACAAATCTGCGAATTTCTCAGAGGAATTACGAAAATACAACAACGCAACAAATTAGCACCGGAATTGCTAAACACAACAATGAATATTTCAATATAAGCATACGGAATATGTTTTCAGGGTGGAGTTTTTCTTTACGATAATCATTATGATGTTCCAGAAGCCAAAACACTTCACAGCGGTTTCTTGCAAACTCAAACTACGAACCTCGTGAAATTTACATAAAAGCCCAAATACAAATACACAACATGTCTGTAGTAACTAGAGACATCTTCAAACACACACAATGTTCCAACATGTGAATAGAGTCGAGGTGTCGGGTCACTGCATGTGTGTGGTTTAACGCACACTTTGTTATAACCGAGAGCACGCTGTGTGTTGGCAGTGCACCCGAGCATGAGTCTTTTTTATAGCTCAGAGCTGCACTTGATTATTTGTTGTTGTTGGTTTTTTTTACATATAAATTTACTCACTTCCCACTTACCTTCTTACACATCACACTACAAACATCAACATGGAGCAGAGGACAGACAGGATATAGACCAGTGAGGTACTTACTGCAGGTCCTGCAAGAAATCACAGAGACAGAAGATTGAAATGTAATTAATCGTTACTCCGTAAAAGGCCATTGATGGTAAAGATGCATAAATTAATTTTAGGCGTCAGGGACGTAACTGAATAAATTTGCCTCCGGAAAACAAATGAAATGTTGGTCCTTAAAATTAGTTAGTAAATCTTTAGAAGTGTGCATATACATTTTCTTTTATAAATTAGCTTGTCCCATTAGCTAGCTAGTTAAATCCTGTAAATTAGCATGTAAAATTAGCTAGCTAGTTAGGTTTT